>NBNE01001757.1:0-11093 GCA_002215365.1 Phytophthora megakarya | reverse complement strand
GGGAAATGGAATGCCGTGGATCAACTCTGCAACGCCGTCGCGCCCGACCCCCACAGGCAATTTGGACTTGAAACTAACTTCTGAGGAAGTACGCGGCGTCCTTCAGCACGCGCCCTCGCTAGCGGGTCCCCGAACGAATTCGACTTGCGCTTAACTGGGTAAAACTAACTCTGTTTATCACTCTTATACTTCGGCTATCTTCTTTCTAAATCATTCTGGTAATATCTTGTGTTCTGTATACCTTTGGGGGAATTCTCTTGGTCTTTGTATAGGGTGGGTGTACTTCGCTGTCGTCAAACTTGGACCTCCACGCCTTCGCGTCGTCTCTTCTGCTCTGAAACTGGTCTCCTCTTCACCGGATTCTTTGTCTCACATAACACTCACCGTCGTAGGACATCTAGGTTTGTTGGTCTAGTGTCTTGGTAGCTTGGTAATGCTCTTGGTAACTGATAATCTCTGAAACCAGGCATGGGATGTCTGGAACGTGGGCCAAATTCTCTGGGATGAGGCTCGTTTCAGACTATTGAGGGTCAGGATCGTTGTTCTCTAGGTCCATTCGCATTCCATCGTAGTCGTAACATGTTCACACAGTATACTTGGGCACTGGATAATCCACACAATGTAATTCTTGACTTTCTTGAGGTGTATTGCGGTGTATTGGGTTGTTGTAGTCTGAGGTGATGACATTTGGTGCCTTGAACCAAGGCAATACAGGTTGTCTGCCACGATACATTCACGCAGACAATTTAAGCTTCTTCTTGGCAACCTATGTTCAGGATGGGGCGGTTCCGGACTGAGCACATGTGCGTTCCAGAGTGTACATCACTAAAACGCGTGCTTCCGGAACCTAAGGGCCTATCCTTGGCTCTCCACACACTCATCACTCACATCCAACTTTCTTTCCACAATTGTCACACCATCTCCTCCACCTCCACCAATCCATATCTCCAGATCTCCATTGTCGCACTCCAAAATCAGTCTATCCTGAAAACTGGGAAACTGCCTCATCACAACCGCCCTCCTGGCCATGACTGGTTATTGTGGAATTTTCCACGGTGCCAAGCCATGTCCGGGACCACGAGGTATCACGGTTTCAGAGTGAACTGCGAACCCCCGGTGTCTGAAACTAGACACTTGGATCGGTATGTCCGCCTCTTCTCTTATCGTTTCTGCGTCCTGTCGCTTTGGACCCGACGCAACTCCGGAAGGCGATCAACAATCGCACTTGGTGCGAGGCACCCATCAAGGCTCCGACTTTTCCGAATCAAACAATCGCCGATTCCAACTTTTGAATAAGATGACCATCGCAACGTTAGCGCCTCCATCTATCGGCGACGGCGCGCACACTTCAGATACATCCGGTGGCCCGGGGCCAGATGCAACAGCCACCGACAATGGTAGCGCCCCTCAGAACACCGACGGCAACACGCTGGACGCGCCAAACGGCTCTGACATGCCTCGTTACGGTGGCAACGGTGACACGGGCGACTCCAACGACACGGAGATAGCTTTGCCTGCGGTCAAGGAGGAAGGAGACGCGGAGGAAGAGAGCGCTGGGAAGTCACTTCTAGCTGACAAGGCCGGGGACGCCGCCAGCAAACATGGCTCTAGGAGTCCCTCGATATCGTCGCAGCCAACACTGCGTGTGGTGCTTGGAGGGGCGCACTTCCTTTCCCTCGCGGAGTCTGACAGGATCTGTTTGCCTGGTGTCATTCCGTCGTCTATGGCCTCGCTCTCTATGGTAGCTCCAGTTGTCCCGGTAAGCTGGGACGTCCCTCCTAGCTTTGATTCGGCGGCTGAGCGTCACATCGTTGGAGTCCCAGCCACAGAAACCTCCCTGCAGCGCGGGTCGAGGATGAACAACGGATGCGGGGGCCTAGATACTCCTCTCCTGTTTGAGAGTTTGAGCTCTGAGGATCTCGCTGACCTGGAAGGACTGTTGGGTCAAGACTCGTTGGACTTCTTGCTTCAACTTCGTCACTATGCTCCGACGGCTCAGGAACGAGACACGGAAGCTCGCTCTTCTCTCGTCCAGCGGGAGATCGCCTCTATTTTCGCCCACTTTTCTTCGGGACGTCTTGCGGAGCGCACCTACAACACGGTGTCGTTCTTGAGACGCCTCCTCGTCAAGATTCGGGACCTACAAGAGCACGTTCAGCGTGTGGACGCGAACAAGACCTTGGACCACGCCCTCTGGCTCCAAGACACGAATCACGCGTTGGAACGTGAGTGGACAGCCATATGCCAGTACTGGTACCACCATGTCCAAGATGTCGAGCGTCAGAGTTCCGCGACGATGGCGGCTCGGACTCGCTCCTTCCACAACGTGGAGGAGGGTCCGAACGCAAGACCCAGACGCTGCAAGATGAGAACGCTCGACTCCGGGCAGTGCTGCGAACTACACAAGACGCCCAGGAAGCCGCGGAACGTCGCGCCGACGATAGCGTATTGGATCCAGACGACTTACTCATTTCTTAATGCGGGATGAAAGTGGAGTCACGGTCATATCCAACTGGGAGCGGCTGAGAGACATCTTCCGGCATTACGCCGAGAACACCACGCCTCCCACTACTTGGAAAACTCAGATCAACGTTACTGCCATGGACAACAAACGTTACATGCCTCCAGACTACGTGAAACCTGACCCGCGTCCGAGGAATCCTCACGGTGGTGGCGGGCTGAACCCAAATCGTCAACTCTAAAACCAGCCAGAGTTCTGGACCTGACATGTAGCTGAGGGTCGAGGCCTTCCAGCACAACGTCGCGATCTTCTAGAATGCGATCAACGTCTGAGACTAAGCGTAAGGCATCTCAGCAACTCAACTCTGGTCGCGCGGGTAGCGTCCGCAAGTTGGAGTTCGGTATCACGGAGGAGAGGCAGATGGGCCCCAAGGAGCATTGTCCCCAAGACGACCTCCCTTGCGGTCCTGACACGGATCAAGACTCAGCGATGGAGGCTGACGCACAGAAGCGAGTTCCGGCTGGTTTACTTTTGACGACCTTCGACAAGACGTCCGTATGTTGATTCTCACAGGTCTTACGTACGAGGAAGCCCTGAAACTGTTGCGGGGGGACGAACCTATCCATCACCTTCTGCCTAGATATATGGTGCAGCTGATGTTGGCTCAAATGATGGTTTGGGGAACCTTGGATTTTACGTCCTGGAGCAAATATGTGCCTGAGTCAAACTATCTGGATGCAGAGAGAATCTGGACCGGGATCCGGATTGTGGACGGTCGCGGGCTGGAGAAATGGCCTTCGCTGGTCAAGTGCGATCGGAAACTTCAGAAGCTTAAAGATGTAGCCACGGAGGTTGAAATGGTCAACGGCGCCCTCTCCGAGTCGTCATATGACGAGTTTCAGAACTCTTCTTTTTCTCTGAAACCGGGTGCGGAGGAGGGAACGCTCTAGAGGCTCGGGACGAGACCGAAGATCTGGATGATAGCTCAGACGAAGTGCCTACGAACACTAATGATGCTGGTCCTAAGACCACAAGTCAAGTGAGTTCTGGGACGCGACGCCCCTCGCCGACCTCTGCCAAGAAGTCCAAGGCGACATCCAGAACCCCAGACACCAAGGCCGTCAAGAGGGTCAAGACAAACACCGGTCGCGCCAAAGGGGCGCGTCATCCCACAGACTTAGCCATTCGGGACTTCCAGTCCCTGAGTGAAGACGAGCTGCTGATCATCGAGGTCTGCGACCGGGACGTTACCAGCACATTCCGAATCTTCGGAATCAAGATGAAGTTCTCTGACAAGATCCAGACTCTCGGCTTCCAGATTACGAGCCACACAAGGATGAGACCAAGTATCTCAAGGATCGTTGGTCTATGGAGGCATGGGATGTGTTCTAGGGCGTCGTTCGAATGAAGAAGTCTGGAAATAACGGACACCGTGGGACCACGTCAAGGCGCAACTCATCTGAGGCAAGTGCATACGGTTCAGGTTCAGACCCAAGCGCGTGGGAGTCGAAGGTTCTCGACTTTGTACTCCCCTGGGTCCAAATGTTTGAAGACCGCTCCAAAGAGTTCCACTTCCACCGGGTTCGTGATCTGAGCAAAGGAGTCTTGCGTGGGATCAGAGAATACTTGGAGTCCATGGAGGAACATGTTGAAGGTTGGTGGTACATATTACAGTGGTTCACGATTTCCATGGAGGATGACCGAGCGAAGGAACTCCACCTGTGGCGTCGCAAGTGTCGGGAGACGCTGGTCCTGAACTTGTTCATGCTAGTCCAACGTTTGGAGAAGATTGGCCCATGATGCTCTGGTACGAGCCTGGCTTGTGGATTCTTCCCAACACCATATGCTACTGGATCTTCAAGGATCCCTCGGTGAACTTCAGAACCGTGTCTGGGGTTGCTGACTTGCGCGCAGAGCTCCTAGAGCTGTACGAGCGAGAACCTGCGCGTACACTCTGGGCAGATGCTGCGAGTGAGACTGCGCGTCTGGAGCACGTACCAGAGGCATTCGTCTCCAAACGGCTGCTCCCGAAGCTCGAGCTAGCCAGAAACCTGCTGCCAATTCCAGGACCTCCCTCCACTTCGAAGCCAAGGACTACGAAAGAATTATACCAGCTCCGTCTCGTCCAGGATGTTGCATCAGAAGCTCCAACTCCGACTGAGTGGCTCACTTAGTGCACTTCAGACTCGGCCTTCAGTCCTCATGCATATCATAGCGTATCCATCTAATTCAATAATCAAATATTGATGTCTCATCTTGCTCCAGTCTCGTCAAAGTCACATTAACGCGGGGCAGACTGCCCAACACATCTCCATTCCATACGCATCACTCATACTGAGCTCTGGAACCACATTGCCTTAGTCAAGTATTCGCGCGCGATCACTCAGTCACTCTAATAACGTGCGAATTCTCTGAAACAAGACACATAATGGTTGGAACCAGACTCACCTTCTCTGGATCGGAGCCTATAGCTCCGCGTAGTCATCGTTCCCAGACCGCATGGCTGCGAAACGAGCTTTTGCACGTGCTGACTGGTTGGACCTGTATAAACGGTAGCCACAGTTCGATTGTGAGACGGGCAGCCACTGAAGTTCGTCGTATCCCTTCCACTTAATGAGATATTCTCGGATACGTTTCGCATTTCGGGTGCGCTTGGTCCATCTTAAATCCACAATTTCTTCCACTTCATACTCCTGATGCACCGAATCTGGTTCCTAACTATCCTCCGGCAATAAGGCCGCATCAAAATCATCATCCTCTGAAACGTCAATCCTTAAAGACGGCCGTTTCAGAAACAAGGCACGTGGTTTCAGACGACTAATGTGAACCCATGGCTCTACACGGTAGCCTGAGTCCTGAACCTTAAATTTCACCTTGAAATCATCCCGAACCTGCTCAATCCTGAATGGTCCATGCCACAAATGGGCCAATTTACGACTCAGACCTGGCAAGACCTTCGGGATATATAACCAGACCAAGGCACCTACTTCGAAACCAGACTTGAGGTGATCCGATAACATCTTCCACTTCTGCGTCTGAACCGCGGACCGCGTACGCTTGGCTTTCCTCTGGAGTTCTTCCGCCCAGGCGTGGGCGTAGCTGTAGTCTCCCTGCAGTTTTCGGCGCCATTCATTCTGCGACATCCGTCGGTTTTGGACCCAGCATAGCTGCTACAGTACTCCGACAATCGAACCCGTTTAGTAGGTAGAACGGCGTATCCAATCTAAGGTTTAGGGTTTAGGGCATACCGAACCCTCGCTAGGACTGTGGTAGACATGCATACAGTAGGTGTGGGTCCAGCAAACTGTCGGTGACCTTGTGTTCGGTGGGGCAATTTGTACCAATGAATCTTCGAGGTCGACAAAACTTGTTAGCCTGACCTGACGAAGTTGTGCGGATGCACAGTCCTTGTCCATCACTCGTTAGACTATACAATGCCACGGGAACAGTAGGACTGCGAACTGAGTTGCGCGTCCGAACAGTGGCTTGGACTTGTGCACCCAATCCAGCGTCGAAAACCGAGTGTAGGCGTGTATGGTTAGCCTCACTAGCTGCGTGTAGCACATCTTCAGCAGCAACAACAAGGCTAACACCTCTTTCTCAGCCGAGTGGTAATTCATTTCTGCATCATTGAGAACTCGGCAACAACAGTGCACGTGGTGCATCTTACCGTCATACTCTAGCATCAGCGTCGCACTCAACGCCCACTCTTTGGCGAACAGCGTCCAGGGGACTGGTTTCACCTGAGCGAGGTGTCGTAGCAGAGGCACATCGGCCACTATCTGCTGTAGCGTAGCGAAGCTTCGTTTAGCCACTGACAGGTACCTTCGGACGTAAAGCCCTCTTCATTCAGGTGGTACAGTAAAGCCACGTACACCGCGAAATCCTGGATGAACCGGCTGTAGTAGTTCAGCGCACCAAGGAAGGATTGCATACCTTTCTAGGTTCTTCAAAACGAGAACTCGATCACCGCTTTCATCTTCTTGCAGTCGACCCGTATACCTCATCCGTCACTTCGTAGGAGAGGAAGTCCACTCGCGACTGTACAAAAGTATTTGCCGTGAAGTTGACGCTAGTTCGACACTCTTGGAACCGCTCCAAAAGCTTGTCCCGTGTATCCAAACAACCATTAAAAGTCTCGTTCCCAAAACAAACATCGTCCACGAACGACCACCTATCAAATCCAGGCACCAACGAGGATTCGTCGGATGCATGAACACGTCTGCTATCGGGCTGTTCATCAATTCTGACACAAGGTCTAATGTTGCAACTGCTTCGTGGTCCGCTTCGAACTTCGTCCGAGGCTTGGCCCATCCAACCGAGCTTCGGTCACCTCTCGCTGACCTTAGCTTCCTCCACACGCATCGACTCGGCATAATTTGACGAACCCCCTCTGGGTTAAACGAAACCCTACAATACGTTATCAACCATCCGTTGGTAAATCATCGGTGCGTCCTTTAGACCAAATGGCATGCGCAACCACTCAAAGTGTCCCAACGCGTCCATAAATACTAATATATTCCGAGCCCTCCGAGTCATCATAATGACCCAGAACCCGCTCACGGCATCTAGTGAGCGAAACCACAAGTATGTCTCCATGTCTGCCAACAGGTCGTCCACCAACGGCATGGAGTACTCCATAATTGTCATGATTGCATTCACCATTTTATAGTCTATGCACAAACGGATATCAACTCCTTTTTTCTTCAATACAATGACAATTGGCGATACCCATGGACTATCGGAGACCGTGATCAACCCGGCGCGGAGCAACGATTTGGCAACTCATATAGCTTGCCGAGATATCGGAGTGGTATCCTCCGAGGTCTCTGTTTTATGGGAGCATACCTCAGCAGGTCAATGTCACAGCACGCCATATGCCGGTGGGGGCAGCGCATTCCCACTCGCAATCATAATATCCTCGTGCCGCTTTAAAACGTCGATCAGTTTCTTTTAATCGTTGTCATTTAGTCCCGCATTCGTTACGTTCGGTCCGGCGTAGTTTAACACCGTCATTAAGGTCTCGGTCAGATCTGGCACGATGGTCAACTCCTGCACGAAGTCCATGAGCTCCATCTCGTTCGGTATGTGCTCCTATATGTTGTCATCATCCTCAACGTGCCCCGCAACGACATTTGTGGTCATGGCATGCACCACAGACACGTACGCCCTGTCCAACTTACTCTCCTACTCCTCGGTAGGGACTACCGTTTTAGGGCCTTCATCGTCGGGGTCCGTCCCAGCGTTCTACGACAACTCTGAGGCCTCGGTGCCTTCATCGGTGGAATAGCATGTCTTAACTCTTTCGTTTGGCTCCCCGACAGCTAGCTCAGTTCCCTCTTTCTTCAACAGGACGTCGGACGGGTGACCGTCTTGTTTGATCTCGGTCAAGCGATCCAACGGGGGCCCCATGAACGAGTCCTCGGTCGCTCGACTCAAAATACCCGTTGGTGTCGGATACTCTTGACGTTCAACCACCAGTGGTTGTTCGACCAACCACTGTTCGTAGTACTTCCTCTCTCGTTTTATCAATGCTTCATCACAACACTCTGCATACGCTAGTACTTGCCACTCCATGTACTTGCTCGATCCTAGTCGTGCGTACCCAGTTTCACGTGGTAGCTCGCCTACCGGTACCCATAGTACTACTGCGTCATGCTTGTAGCAACGGGAAGTTTTCTGTGACACGTTAGTCAGTCGGACCCAGGTCGGCCGGCCTCGGCGGGACTGAGTAACGGTTAGGACCAACTGATCAGTCCGTTAGATCCAGATTTCGTGCGTGTCGCGTGACGGATGCCTACACGGTAGCCAGAACTCTTGCCACTCTCTACAAGGGATGCTCAAGTCGATGGGCAGTCCGCCGAACGCTTGTGTGCCGTAAATCTCATCGTCTATGGCATTTCGCGACTTAATCAACGGCACCATCACCTCGTCCGGGAGTCTCACTATCCCGTGAAACAGGTCCAACCGAATACCGGTTGGTATCATAAAATCCGTTCCCAGGACGCCGTCAACTCCTGCACTGTCCACACTTCAAACTCGTAGACTCGCCCCCACCCAAGGATGATCTTAACGAGAGTTTGTCTGCAAGTTTCCATCACTCCAGGGTTAATACCTCTGACCGGTAGTCTTCACCCGTTTGAAACGTCACGCATCCACATTTTCTTAGCATAGGCTGCCGAAACCACGCTCACATTTGCCCCTGTGGCCAGCAGAATTCTGCAATCATTCACTGCGCCTTGTACCAGCGCTCGCTTTCTCTTCCTTTTGTAGTATCGCTTGAACGACCACCAACCCAATCTCTCGTCAGGCAACAACTTCACTGCTTGACAGAGATCACACAGTGACCTCCCCACACGCTGAAAGGTAGCCTCTGAGGCTTCGTTCGGGTGCGAATCCTTATCCACCCACTTCGATACATCGCCTCCACCTCCACCAAGGCTTACGTTTCTCTCCTTTTCAATTTCCATCGAGTTCACGCTTGTATATTCACGGTCGGCGGGCCAGTTCACTTCCCCTGTGAACTTGAAGAAGTAGTCCGCGACCAATCCAAGTTCAGTTAACTGCGGCTGCCCGATTGGGACCTAACCGGATTCAGTTGGCGGGCTGCCTAACTTAAATGGCTCCCACATACCAGACCCTACAGCTCTGGCGTGAGGTCCTTCTTTTCGACTTTAGATCTAAGGAGGTTGGTAAGTTCATTGAACGCTCCGCACTTGCCAATATCTTGCACGCACCTGCTTGCACAACTTGCACCGCTTGTAGCAAAAGCGCACCGAATGTGCCATACTCCCGCAACCAGCACATGGCGGGTACTAATGTCGGTCGTTGTTGAAGTGCGTATCATTCCTGGGGCGCCGGTTATCATATCGGGTGTATGTTCCTTCTGCCGCTGTGCGTCGTTCGTGACTTTTCGCTGCGGCTACATGTCCACGCTCGTCGTCGGACGAATTGCCATATTCTGAACCCTCGTTCGCGTACCCATCGTCGCCGTATCGTTGTCCGCGGCCGTCGAGCTCATCGTAGTCATGTTGGTAAATTTCGTTCTGACCCGTCTGTAGGGTGGCCGACGTCTCGTTCAGCACCGTCACTAAATCTGACAAACCATCAGCGAGAGTTATCCGTGGACGAAACGGCGACTCGTCGCGGTGATGACCGTCATCTCGGGAGTATTGGTCACAGCGGTTACCGCACTTCGATTCCTCGTTCCGCCCGCAATCTCGCCGGCGATTATCGCTCCGTGAGGAGAGCGCCCCGACGACTTGCACATAGACTTCCGCTCGCGGTGGTGGAGGATATCGTTGATCATATCGTCCAAATCGTGAATCTTTTTTTCACTATGACATGGCATAAACGTTCCTCCAAGCCTCAGTCGTCGTTCGTGTCGAGGAAGCGTCCGACATGATCGTTGGCGTCACGTCCACCGCTCTCAAACTGTACGCCGGCGCTGCGAGCACAACCATTTAGGCGGTTGAGGTAGGCAAATACATGTTCCTTATCCTGCCGTTTCGCGGAGTAGTACGGCACCTTGTCGGACCGGTTGAACTTAGAGCTGTAGTACTTCATGAACGCGTCACATAGATGCTTTCACGTACGACGAGCTTTTCTAGGGGTTGGCAGTACTAATATAACGCTCCATTATGAAGACTTAGCTGGAACGCTATACACCAGTCGTTTGGTGGCGTATGCGTTCCCTTCATCTCATAAATGAACGTACTTAGGCACTGCATGGACTTCTCACTCTAGTTTCGGTAACTCAAACGCGCTTTAATGTTGCCAAGTGGCAAGTGAGCCATCTCTTCGAGTTGTGGGGTAGTTTTTATCATTTGTCGTTCGTTCAGCTCGTGCACTTGACGGGCCCATTCTTCGGCCAGGTCGCTCCCCCACACTCGACATTCAACAAGTTATCGTTTTCGTCGGACGAGCCTTTTTGAGGGTCGTAACGCTGGTCAGTCCGTCGTGCAGTGCCATGATGCGTGTTTGGTGTCGGTCGAGACTCCTCGGTCACTTGCACCATTCGCCTTTGACGGCTCTCGAACCGCGGGGTCACCGTATGCGAATCGTGCATATACGGAGACCCTTTCGGCCCGAACACCCTCGCCGAGCCCTATTTCGACTTCACCGGGGTTTGTGGCCAAGGTATTTGCAAAAGGCCGGGCGGCTTGAAGCCTTGACGAGCTACCACTTCGCTGAGTTGATACAAGCAAGGTCAAGGTCAACGTTGAGCTATCGCTCACAAGCGAATGGACAGCAAGAGCGGTCGGTCAGGACCGTGATGCAGTCTGTCAAGGTCTATGTGGAAGTCCCGTTGCAGCAGGACAGGGATGAGATTGCTGAGCGACTAGTCTTTGCGATCAACAACTCCCGCGATATGACCAGGAAAGAGACACAATTCTAGTTGGTGCATGGATGGGATGCCCATACGACACTACGAGCAATGACGACCTCCATGAAGCGAGGTGTTGGTAAGCAGACTGAGGCATCAGCCTGGCGGCGAGAGATTAACCGCCAGCAGCGGATCGCTCTCGAGATGGCAAAGGAATACCAAGCGGTGGAGAAGGCCCAACGTGCAAGAATTCGCAACGAGAATGTGGTGAAGTCGGTGAAACTTTCACCCCTTGGCGTACAGTGC
>NBNE01001756.1:0-11094 GCA_002215365.1 Phytophthora megakarya | reverse complement strand
GGTACAAATTCGTATGTAACTGAGTTTTATGCGAAATGCAGTAGCATGTTCTACAACATACTTTTTGAGACTGTTATCTAATATGAAATTAGTTATCTGTGTATTGGACTAGGAATTGTTAGGAATTTGTTCTTCTCAGTAGTTTAGTGTGCCATGAGATGCACGGCGTCGTTGATTTTGGTGGTGGTGGTGCGGAGTGCCACGTGAATGAGTTTTTTGAAAGCTTCGCCAGCTTCTTCGTCCGGTAGGTCAAGCATGAGCGTTTTGTTCATCCACTTGATACAGTTCACACTGTTGAGCTCGGGGATACCGCACGTCAGAGCTAGCACCAGCAACGTGATGAGAAGATTCGAGTTGGTACGAAGCACTTGAAAAGCTTCGAGTGCGAGTTTCTGGAATTCCTGATAGTTTTCGCTTTTCTTGCCGCCCATAGTGTCCAGCATTGAAGGGGTAAACACGAACGGAGCGCGTTCACGCTTGACGCCTAACTTGGATTTGAAGTTACCTAAGAAATGTCCAAAATCGATGTGGAAAAATTTTCCCGAGCGCTGCAACATAATGTTGTCATTGTGGCGATCACCGATGCCCAGAACGTAAGTTGCAACGCAGTACCCAGCACATGAGCGCACGAAGTTCTGCGTTGTTTCGAAGTCTCGACTGGATGTCGATTTCTTATGTCGTCGAGGAGAGAGTTTTGGGAAACATGATGAGACCGTTTGAACGCCCTCCTCTTCCTTCGCTGGACTACTAGGGGGTAAACCAGTCGGAGACACAGAATCAAGAGCAATGTCACCGGAAGTGGCCCTTGCAGTTGGGGAACTCTGTTGCTTAAACAACCAATCGGAGAGAACTCCATCCTTGACAAGAGCATCTTTCGCTGCACTGAGCTTCCGGCCAAGTTTCGTTAGCGACTTCGCGTGACGAGCATAAATTATGCTTGCGAGAGTCTCAGCATCGCCGATCACCTCAATCATGCCGATTTCGTCGCCAGTCGAAATGCAAGCGTAAGGTAGTAGACACAGATCAAGTCCAGCTTCTCTCCATAGGTCATCCATCACACGAAGTATTTGAAGAACAAGTTGATCTTGGCGGAGATCATCACCTGCTTTAAAAATCACATACGGACGTCCATGTTGTGCTTTGGCACTCTCAAACTGCAAGAACAGCGGACGCTTTTTCGATTCCATCACTCGGCAGTTTTCCACGATGATGCTGTTGCAGTACGATCGAGGCTGCAAAGGAAGCTGAAATGTGTCCGGGAGAACTATACCTCGAAGGACCTCGTGAAGTTTTGCCTTGCGAGCTGCCGAAGAAGATTCATTTTTTACAATCGCAGCAGTCTCCTCAAGTTTTTTCATCACGTAAACTGACTGACGGATTTCCAACTTGTAGCTTCCGCAAAGTTGTAGATATTGCGATGTGATCAGGTTGAAGCGCTCAGTCGTTTGGTGGTTATGAGCTTCAGCCTTCAAGAACCAGTAGAGCAAATAGCCAATTTGAGGAGGGTTCGTTAATGCACGCATCAGCAAGAAACGAGCTAGGGCCGAATCGTGGTAGCGCTCATTTTTCAGCGCTTGGACAAGTTGGAGTAGATACAACTGCAAACGATAATCGGGTAGTGCATGCATGCATCGTACGGCGTACGCGCGAACCTTTGGATCCGAAAAAAACGGACTCAGTAATTGCAGTGCTTGGAGGTATGTCGGTTGTTTCCAGTGCAACATCAAACGATATGCTTCTAAGACTTGCTCCCGATTTCCCCAGTCAACGGATAGAAGAAATGCTGGTAGCAGTGCAGAGTCTTCCATTAGCATTGGGCGTGATTTCCAAATGAATGCCCGATTTTCTGGTGACAACTCGACGAGAGGATCACGCCTGAGTCGTTGTAAGAGCTTCTGTTTGTCTGCAGCAAGACTTGCTAGAGTGAGAGGCTCATGGACTTCTGACTTGCGCGCACTCTTGGAAAAGATAGATGCCCGAAAAGCGATGCTCTTTCCTCTCTTAGTGGACACACTCGAGAACGCAAACGATTGGGGGCACGGCCCTGAACACTCCAACGTGATCTCGATACTACCAATTCTCTGTTGGCTGAGACGATCATTCCGATTGCAATTCTCAATGTCGAGGGGGGTGATAATACCTGACCCAGCAGGGAGCAACACGATGTCCATGAGTGTAGTTCCTGTTCGTAAAGTGTGTCCGAAGTCGAATAGATGGAGCCCACTCCACGCAACTACATCTCCCGCCTTGGTTGTGAAGGTAAACTTTAAGTGTGAACCGTGGGGCATATCGATCAGTCGAAGTCCCATTTCGATGCCACCATTTGGATCACAAGTGATCTCGCGTGTTGATGAAGACTTATCCGTACTAGAATCCGAATGCGACTTATAGTTCAATAACGTGCTGGTCTCATATAGAATTGTAGATCCGTGCTGGATGCTAATCTTTGCCGAAGAAGCCGTCTCTGAAACATTCAAGAGTACTTTGCCGATATTCAGGACGAGTAATCGATGATCCTGCGAAACTGGGCCTTCTGGAGGAGAAGGAAATGATTCTGTGTTGGCTAACTCGCTGCCCGCTGAGAGCGAAAGAGTTGATGTTTGGGCTTGAAGTGATACTTGAAAGAAGCGTTCGTAGTGGAAGAATAGGTACCGGCCGATCTCTTCCGTGACGAATTCTAAGATGCAGAAGTCATTACTGGTAGCAGATACCGAAGCGGATTCATGTTCGTTGGGATCGATGATAACCTCCAAAACTCCAACAATCTTGGAGGACCCCACAGAGCCACCATTTGCCTGAAAGGCATCAAACTCGAGAAATGGAGCAGCTAGAACGATAGTATCAGGTTGATACAATTCGCGAGCCATATCATCTTCATCAACCTCATTGTGCAGTAATTCCGTTGCGTCCGCAATACAAATAGGGCCATTCATATCGAGAACACGTTGACCACTACTCGAAGCAATTCTAACACTATTCCTTGAAAATTTCTCGTCCGAAAACTGTTTACAGTGCACGTGAATTAGCACCTGATCAAATATGAAGGTAAGAAGTGGAGTACCTTAACGACAAGCTGCTTATTAACTTCATCGAGTGCGTAGATCCTCACTTTTGAAGCCGAGAAAATTGAAGTCAGCGCATTTTTCACGTACTCGAGAGTGTGATCGAGTTCGTTCTCCGGTGTGATATTCGGGAAATGGTCCTTGCAAAAGGATTTTACTGAGCAATTGGCATACCCTCCAGGTTCTGCAGTAGGAAATTCACTCCTTTGGTGAACCAGACTAAATTGCAGTGCCCACTTCTTGAAACTCTCCATCTGTAGATAGAATCCGAAAAGCACAATCAGATATCCGAACAGAGTGAGGATAAGGAGTAGTTTAGATTACCTCACTTGATTCTGGAGTCAAGTCATTCTTGTCAGCGTCGATAAGGGCACAACTGGCAGCATTGAGCTCCAGTATCGTCTAGATCAGCAAAAAATCGTTCGTTAAAATATCCAACAGAATCCACAAATTTTACGTACTTTCATCGGTATCTTGAGATACTCGGACAGTTCCATCGCAACTACTTTCATTTCTGAAGATCCGTGAATACAAAAGTAGTCACCAATACCAAGTTTTAGCTGCGGGTACATTGCTGCTTGCTTCAAAACCATTGCGCTAGGTACAGAAGCTTTTGCCAACGCCAGATGACCACTGTTGACAATGCAAAAGTCTCCTTCTTGCTGCAATTTTGCGTTGGCAATACCCAACGATAGCGTTTCTCCCGGTCGTAATCTCACTCGACGACTTGCTGCAACTAGAGCTTTGATCTCTTCAGCCAAGAACGTGTTGAAGTATGGTATACTACAGATCAGTGATGTCGGCTAGTACAACAGCAATTATTAGACTGTAGCAATCAGTGACATGATCAAATACTAACCGAAATATTTTGTTGCCGTAGCTCGATCTCGTTCTTGGTTCGATCGTTGAAATGCATATTCATGCGCTTCATGAACATGAGTTGCCGGAATGCAAGCTTCCACTTGTTCTCTTTTTCCTTGTGCGGGTCTGTTGGCGACGCATGTTGAGTAGCGTCTACTTCTGCAGGAAGAGCTTGACGCGCTTCTACCGAAGTAATTGGGTGTTCTTCATTTGTCTTCCCCACATTCACCGACAAGTGCATGTCGCTAGGACTCACCACATCACTCATCGCGGTTTGCTAAGAAAACCCAGAGTAAGTGTGGTTTCTCCGGCCACTGCTTCAGCCACGTCCGTTTCACAACCTTCACGCAAAAATAAGCTCACCTTTCGGTTGAGGTGTACGCTAGATGTTCGCAACCATCTAGATAGATGTCTATCCCTTGGTGGGAGAAGATAGGCTATTTAGCCGTAAGCGCCATTATCGGAAGTTTATCAGAGACACCGTCCCTCGTCTTGTCACCAGTCTGTCCCTCAGATAATCCGATTATCAGAAGTGGGTACATCCAGATAACAGAAGGTGATTCCTATTTGAGAGCAGTCCTGAAGTTTTCAGCCTCGAATTTATTCTCCAAATAAATTACCTACGTGAAGTAGCGTTAGGATAAAATACCAGGGTAACTTTCAAACTATAGAACCTCAAAATCAGACAGGTGAGCCAAGTGAGAGGAGAGAGTATGACGTTTAACACGCCGCCTTTCATCCACTTGGGCATCGACGCCAGGACCGGCAAGTCCTACCACATCTGCTCTCGCAAGGTGCGTTTCTCTCTTTGCAAAACCAGCTAGAACCACTTAAACCCTCATTTTGCGAGCCCAATAGCTATTATATCTTGTCTAATTCCGCCACTTACTGTTGATTATGTTTTCCGTACCAGTCTCTCGTATCGTTTGGTGCGATCCTATTGCTGCTGGTGGCCATGTCGTCCGAGAGGTTCCTGTTCAAGGTCATGGTGGACCGCATGGAGTCATACAGGTTTTGTCTGGTGCTGTCGAGCTGGCTACCAACTTCTAGAGACTAAAAGAATGACGGTGTGGATAGATACTTTTTGTGCCAGCTCATGACGTTTCTGTACATTCCCCCGATGTTCTGCATCGTGAGCTACAAAGCGACACATGATGTGCGTTCTGAAGTGGTGGAGTTTGGGGGAAAGGCTGATTTTTGTTGCTGCAGGATCTTGCTGAAGACGATGGGATGGAATTCCCTAAATTCCACTTCTTCATTATGGGACTGTTAGACCTCCTTCACGTGAGTTTGAGTGCTTCAAGTGTCGAAGATGCGATAGTTGTAAGGTTTGGGATGTTGTTTACGCCTGTAGGGTTTAATGCTGTTTATTGCGGGTGGTCGAACGGACCCTACGCAAACGCTGTTGTTCATGCAAGCTTCTATCCCGATATCAGGATGCATGTCAGCAGCATTTTTCGGTGTCAGGTACGAGGACAGCACTGAATTATCGAGTACTTTCGCTTGTATTTACTTTCTTTTTAACAGATACACACGAGCCCAAGTTGTAGGGATGCTGATTATCACAGGCGGACTTGTCCTCTCATTGATTCCCTGCATTGAAGAGTACGTTTTATCGTCTATATACTCCAATTTTTGAGAATTTCTTACGTAGATTACTTTCCAGTGTTCAAAGCAAAGACTTCGATGACCGAGAAATTGGCTGGAACAGGTGCGATTGCAGCGCATTGGACACTAAACACGGTGTACCCTGATAACAATGTGTGTCTTGTTTGCTTTGCTCAGTGTTTTCTACCTCCTTGCAGCAATCCCAGGGTCGATATCAATGCTCTACAAGGAGCGTGTAATTCGTGACCAGCCCGTGGACATGTCTTACCTGAATGCTTGGGTTTCAGTAAATCAGTTCATAGCTGGATTGCTGGCGGCTCCCCTCATCTTCGATGCTGGAGTAAGTTTCACTTTTGCGAATAGCGTTATTCACCTGTACTTGATCCTAGCTGCTCACTGGTAGTTCTTCTACTGCTTAGTCTCTCCACCTGGACCAGAAAACCAGCGGGTTAATGTGCCTATTTCAAGGCGAGAGCGAGGTGTCTTCTGATCACTGCTACGTAAGCGTATTGCCTCGCTCGCGTGTTGTTCCCAAACTGATGTATCTTGTCATTTTTGTCCAGATGGGGCTTCCAATCTTACTGCTCTACGTTTTGAGCAATATCGTCGTGAATGCGTTGCTACTCCAGTTGATTCGGCTCACTATCCAATCTTACTGCTCTACGTTTTGAGCAATATCGTCGTGAATGTGTTGCTACTCCAGTTGATTCGGCTCACTAGCGTTTCAACCATGTATGGATGTACTCTTGCGGGCTTCTTGACGTCATTCGTGGTTCTAGCGTGGTATCAAGTGGACCCGGACAATTTTGGCATTATCAACCTTCATGATGGACTACGGAACTGGATTCCACCGTCAGTGTTCGTGGACGTTTTTGCATTCCTGATCATATTTGCCGGCAAGGTACTTTATCAGTGGGATCCGGATCCGGAGGTAGAAGCAACAACTTTGTCTGCAGAGGACAAGGAAGCCATGTCATTACTGGATGGAGAAGATGACTATGGACTGCGTTACACATAAGACGCAATTATAGTAGTTTATAGCAGAAACAAAGTCGACCAGGGCGAGGACCAAAACTCCATCATCAAGCTCGAGAGTTGATGGAATGTACACTTTCAACTCACAAGGAGTCTTGTGACTCCGCAATGAAACCAAATCCGAAACAACGCGCGATCATGGCCCTGATTGCAACCAGAATGAAGCGACACCGGTATGTTATTCACTACACGAGTTATGCTTCCATTGTTCGTGATCGGGTTTGTTCGTGCTAAATCATTGTTAGTCGCGTGCTTGTCTGAAGTACTCAGTAGCGCAAGTGAACACCCCGTCGTCTCTTCGTTATTTCCAATTCAGGTCCATTGGGTCGTTTACTAACTGCCGTGAACGCTGTCAAACTACTCGTCACCTCGAAACAGCGAGAACTTGAGTAGCACTGATGTCGACGGCGCTGAAGCAAACGACGGCCTCACGCCTAGCCAAGACAAAAAAGCCATTATCCGACATGCATCAACTGCAGCGCGCTGTGAAGGAACTGCAACGCGAAGCAGCCGATCAACTTGTATTGGAAGTCGAATCGCAGGCGACATTCGAGTTTCTAACATCGCAGATTCGCGCGCTGCGTAGTGCCTTTGACACTTTGTCCGATGTTTTAATGGCTGAAGTAGATGGTCTTCGCAAAGAGATGACCCGTAAATTCGGTGATATGGACGCTGAAGTGGTCCGTCAAGGGGAGATGCACAAGGCAACACACACTGAAGTAATACAATTGAAGCGGACGATGGAGATATGGGGTCTCAAGGAGCGTGACTGGGCAAAAGACAACGAGATCCTCAAAGCTTCACACAGCCATAATGTAGAATGGATGCAACAATTGCAGCGCGATGTCATGGGCGTGAAGGATAAACTACACGAAATCAAAAACGATACAGGTAGTCGGATTTCAGAGATTTGTGAGGAAGCAAACACTTTGCGCAGGAATTGGCAAAAACATGTTGACGACATGCTAGATCGTCTGCAAGATTTTGACACGGTGGCTCAGAGACAAGCTACAGATGCACGTGCACAAGCCCAACAGCGCGCAGACGATCTCGAACTAATGGAGCAAGCGCTTAGTACAGTTCAGAAACAGCAATTACAGGCACATTCTGGACTTGAGGAACAGACTCAAACCGTTGCTGCCCAAATCGCGTTACTGGTTAAGAAAGTTGACATGGCAGAAGAACAGTCAAGCGATCAAAGAACTGCACTCGAACAGCTTCGAACGAAAAATGTTTTGATGGAGAAGGAACAACGACGACGCATGGACAATATTGGCAAGATGTTCACGGTGCGAGCACAATTTACTCTATGGAAAAATTAAGCATGTCAACTAACTCATTGTGATGTTTTGTTAGATTTTCGCTGATGCACTTAATATCTCCCCAACAATGCTTGCAGCAGCCAGTTGAGAAGAGTTTAAACAATGGGATATGCGTCATCTCATGAATGCTTCAGCGCACCCTGCTTTCTATTTCAACACAAGCCAAAGTAGCCGGACATCCGTCTAACGTGAGTTCATCTCAAGCGAGATCTGCTGGACCGCCTTGATGAAGGCATCCACGTGCGCTGGCTCCATGTCCGGGAAGCAGCCGTGACCAAGGTTTGCCACGTACTTCTGGGTCCCAAAGCGCTTGAGCATCTTCTTGACTTCGTCGTAGATAATATCCGTAGATGCGTAAATGACGCTCGAGTCCATGTTGCCCTGTAGCGAGACGCGACCACGCGCAAGCTGACGCACCTCAACAGGGTCCGACTGCCAGTCTAGACCAATGCAGTCGTACTTGGTAGTCGCGAGCTTCTCATACGCGTACTGCGTGCCCTTACAAAAGCACACCATTGGGGTGTCAGGTGCTTCGGCCTTGACACGATCCGCAATTTGAACCAAGTACGGGAACACAAACTCGTAGAAGTGGTCCTGGGTCAGCACTTCCGCCCCGACACTCTCAAAGACTTGGAGCGCTTGTGCACCAGCACGCTGTTGGGCCAGCAGGAAGTTCACGCACACATCCGTGATACCCTGGAGCAGCTTGTGCGCCGCCTCTGGGTGCTGATACAGGAACGTCTTCAGCAAAGCCTTGGTACGACTGCCACTTCCCTCAATCATGTAGCACATGAGCGTCAGCGGGGCGCCCACAAAACCGATCAGCGGCACTTCGCCGTTAATCTTCTGCCGGGCCAAATTCAGGGCATCGAGCATGTAGCCGAGAGTCTCGTCAATGTTGGGGTTCAGATTGAGCTTGGCAATGTCTTCAGGCTTGCGGATGGGGTCGGGCAGCACCGGTCCCACCTTCGGCACCATGGTAACCTCCATCCCCATGGCTTGTGGGATGACCAAAATGTCGGAAAAGATGATGACGGCGTCCATGTGGTAGCGACGCAACGGTTGCAGGCTCACTTCCACCGCAAGTTCCGGCACCTCACACATCTGCACAACAAATAATTAATTCATAATTCCCACCTAACAATAAGATAAACTTGCAGCTTACTGTAAAGAAATCGTAGCCCATGTCGCGTAGCTCGCGGAACTCTGGCAGATGTCTACATCAACACAAGTACTTAGAAGCCATAGGATGTATTTCCACCAATCGGATCGCCTCACCGTCCAGCTTGACGCATGCACCACACCGGCACGCGCTCCGTCCGGTCGCCACGTAGCGCGCGCAGCAGCAGATCGTTCTTGAGCTTGGGCAGCTGGTCCAGAGGCACGCGCTCGAGTGGCGTGCGCTTCGTGGGGAAGGGGAGCTTCTTCTGGCGCTGCTTGCTCTTCTGCTGGCGCTGCACGATGTACGCGGCGGCGGCAGCGGCCGAGATGGCCGCAACGAGGGACGTGGTGGTCACTTCGCCCATGGAGAGGATTGAGTTGTGCCAGCTGTGAATAGTTTACGATGTGGAGGAGATTTGATTGGCGGATAAGAGGTGAGATCAAGACGTTTGATTGGATAGAAAACTGTTTTTAGCGAATGAGAGAGATGTTGGAACATGTTGAGTTGAAGTTTTACAGCACGTGGAGCAAACGGAGACCAGCCTCGAGGCTCAACATAACGTTGATAAGCAGAGCAAAGTGACCTGTGTATTGGCAGAAAGTCATTGGTGAGATTACAATTGCAATTGCTGGTGACAGTGAAGAGCGTACCGAAGACTCCTTGCATTCGCTTTTGCGGATCTCCTGACGAGTAGCCACGCATGTACACGACAAACCCGAGGATGCGGACAAGGCCAGAAGCAACGGCAATTTGAGGACGATAGATCCTACGCAATTCCCATTTACGCAATAGTTAGTTTCAGACTTTCAGAAGCATCAGTGATTTACGTACGCCGAAGTGAAGAACACGCCCAAGAAGATGGGGATGTTTTCGACTATATTTTGATGTCCTCGCTGCACACAGTTGAAAGCTTTGGCGTTCTTTTCGCCTTTTTCCGCGTACATCTACGACAAAACGATGGTAAAATGGCTTAGTTACCATGTGCTTAAGAAGCATATAATTCGTATACCTGCGGATACTTGATGCCGTATTTGCTGCGAGCCACTCCAACTTGGTGGCCAGCCCAAGTGTTCACGACGTGTAGTAGTACTACGACAAGAGCCACACATCCGTGTGCTGGCTGCAGTTCCAACTGAATTCCGGCCATTGTTTGCGAAAGGTGAAGACACGTACGGTTTGGTTTGAAGAAAAATGTCAAGTGAACGAGGAATCCTTGGGGGTTTAAGCTGCGTCTGCAGGGTGACACTGGGAGTGATGATGGGGCTATTAATGATTATGCAGTCAAGTATTATACTGGGAATGCCTCTATAGAGGTATGGACAGCTCTCAACGCTTTAATAGCTGCAATTAACTTACATGTAAATGCTGAAACTCTGCATTGTATTCATTCTTGCTGATATCGAGTGCTAGATTTCTCGTCGGAAGGAACGAGTTCGGGGTGCACTCCACTTAAAAGTTGTTTTGGATGAGGTCGTCCAGTCGGATCTGCAGTTGACAGATTACATGTACTTGAGAGCAAGTAACGACTGTACCAAACAGGAAATGGCGGCTCTCATCATGATACTCAAGCTGTCATTATCAGAAGCTACCGCTTATCCTTGTGCTTGCAAACAAATGAGAGATAGCATCGATCGTGTGTAAACACTTCTACTGTTCTGATCTCGTTTGACAGCACGTTCATCACGTTCATTGGTTCATGGACGTGATTAGAGAAGTCCAAGAATGCGCAGGCTCACCTCGACACTCAAGCCGATGTTCACGAGTAAACCAAGGTAACCTTTCTCAGCAAAACCCACGAAGAACAAGCAATTAGCCTGAGAAACATATATAAAACACAGGGTCGCGTACCAAATCCGCCTTGCAATCTCTTCTTCGGGTCGCCCGACGAGTAGCCGCGCATGTACACGATAAACCCGAGAATGCGCACGAAGCCAGCAATGACAGCGATTTGTGGACGGTAAATCCTGCAACAGACTCAGCACAGGTCAACAAAAGGTTTCTTCTAACAGGACAAAGAGCGCAACGTACGACGAGGTGAAAAGCA
>NBNE01001755.1:0-11098 GCA_002215365.1 Phytophthora megakarya | reverse complement strand
GAGCCGTATTGCCTCAAACGTAAGCCCCTCAATCTCTACTGATCCGTCCAAAAGTATCGGTCATCTTTTCGGGCACCTCCACGATTCGCCTTCCTGGAACAACGGTGTTTGGTCACTCGGCTCGGGTGACCGGAACTGGGATTTACGTTAACGGAGCATTCTCCGTTCATCACCCAAAGAGAGTGTCATCACGTGTCCATATTCCAAGTTCCGGATCTCCAGTCAGGGCAGCTGCGGAGGCCACCTGAATTTCAGGTTGCATCGTCACACTGGGGTCTGCGGGATATAGCCGATGTCTGCTTCAAACGGCAACATACTTATGGAAGACGGATACCGAGCACTGTATGCAAATTCCGCTAGGCAGAGATGGTCATCCCAGTCATCAGAGTCCGCATTCGAATAGGCTCTCAGGTAGTTCTCCAGCGTCTGGTTCAATCTTTCGCTAATGCCGTCCCCTTGAGGTCTGAACGCGGTTGTCATCTTTTGCTGCACACCTAGCATCTCACACAACTTCTTCCAGAAGCTTCAAGTGAACTTAGCGTCGCGGTCTGAAACAACCACATTTGGCAAGCCATGTAGTCGAAAGATCTCCTTGTCAAAGCGCACAGCCACATCAATAGCCGCATCCGTGCCCTTCCCGGCTACAAAATGGGCCCTCTTCGTTAAATGGTCAATCACGACCATAACGCTATCGTAGTCGCGAGGCGTCGTTGGCAGACCCGTGATAAAGTCCATCGCAATGTAGCTCCATCGCTGCACTGGAATGTCGTGGCTGTTCAGTAGTCCGGGGGGTTTCTCGTGTCGAGCCTTGGTACGAGCAAAAGTTTCACATCCTTTCACATATTTCGTGATATCACTGAACATGCGTGGTCAATAGTAGTGTTCGTCGATTAGGCGGCACGTGCGGTCAATACCAGGGTGGGCATACACGGGACTATCGTGGAACTCTTCGCAGACATGCTCCAGTAATTTGCGTACAAGACGAGTCGGGGTGAGTCATGATGTCCTGCTTGGTAGAATAGTCTCCCATCGAACAAAGAGTAGCGCTCCAGCAGCCGTGGAGATGCTAGCGGAGTCGATTCACCCTTTTTCGCTGAGTATCTGGGGTCCAGTAGACGCAACAGAGCTTTGGTCGTGTCATCTTCATCATATCGACGAACCGCTTCAGCTACTGTAGACGAAAGAGAGCCATCACCCGCTGGCGGACTTGTTGGCGTGTTGAAATCCCAGCTAGCGTAACCGGCTCAGCGCTTGTCATGAAATCAGGTCTGCGCGAAATACCGTCAGCGACGCTGGTCTCGGCTCCTGTGATATATCGAATCTGAAACTGGTACTCCGCCAGCTCATCATACCACCTAGCGATACGACGCGAGATTGACTTTTGCTTGAACACCGTCTCCAAACTCTTGTGATCGGTCTCTACGACGAAAGGTCTGTCCTAGAGATATACCCGCCAGGTACGAAGACCGAACAAAATGGCTAGAAGTTCATTTTCACGCATAGAGTAGTTCAATTCTGCGGGCTTGTACTTCCGTCCGGCGAAAGTAACGGGCCGTTCAACTTCAACGCCATCATGTACTTCTTTTCGGTAGGGGACTCCGCCCACTGCAAAGTCGGAGGCGTTCATTATCACGAAAAAATCCTTGTCAAAATCAGGAATGGCAAGCACCGGGGTTTGCCCAACCTTCGCCTTCAAGCACCCAAAATGCTCTGTTAAAGTTGGAGTCCACTCCACCTGCTTATGCTTAGATTTCAGCAAGTTGAATAGAAGTCCAGCGTCGTCAGCAAAACGGTGACAGAACCGTTGTACGTACGCAGCCGTACCAAGGAACGACTGCAGCCCATGCCTTGTAGCTGGTTGCGGTCAGTCTGTAATGACCCTCACTTTGTTGGGGCTGAGTTGACACCCTCACGGCCTACGATATCGTCTAAACAAGGTATGGAGTCCGCACAAAATACACATTTGCTGAGTTTCACAAAGAATTTGTGCTCATCCAGTCGCGCAAAGACTCAATCCAAGGCATTCAAATGCTCTTGCAGACTAGTACTCCGCGTGAATACGTATATGTCGTCGAAATAACTTTGACAAATATCCACCAGATCACCCAGAATTCTCCGAATACCGTTGTTGAAGGTCGCTAGAGCATTTGACAATCCCATCGGGACAACTAAGTAATCGTAGAGACCGTCAGGGGCTTGAAACGCCGTGTACGGGATGTCCGCCGCTCGCATCCTGAATTGTATCCATTGAGCAGGTCGAGACAGGAGTAATAGTACGCACCCTGCATCTTTTCCAGAATCTTGTCCTTCCTTGGCATTGGCATTGTACGTTGGACAGTATGAGGTATCGCTCGGAAGCCGTGCACTATTCGCCAGCCATCCGGCTTGCGGACACAAAAAGTGGGTGCTCCATGAGGAGAGGTTGAGCGGCGAATGTACCCGATTGCTTCCATCTCGCGAACCCATCGAGTAATTTCGGCTTCTTGAGCTGGTGACTGCCTCCACAGCTATCGAAACACAGGATCCTCATACTTTACTTTCATTTTGTGAAGCCCGTGCTCAACAGGAGGTAGCTCAGCCGGGAGCTTCTGCTTGAACAAACTTGGGTACTTACACAGATAGGGGTATACCGGGTGGTCCTTGTACTCCTCGATGTCTTTAGCTCGCGTTGCTTGTGGCACCTCTGTGGTCTTGATCACTAGCACGAAAGCTATCTCCTGGGGCTTCTTCATCAGCCGCCGGAATTGTTTTAGCGAAATAATTCTCGTTTCCCCCGTGTCCAAAGAGTGATCCGGATGTTGCTCAACTGGCCTGACGGAATCCTTCATCCAAACGCGTCCATGCTGCAGAATAAGCGCCGAAAGCCGCTCATGCAGCGTCTCCATAGACAGCCTGATGCTGACAGTTCACCAGACGATGCGAGGGTTTACGTGTCGTAGCCACGGCATACCGAGCAATATCTGCTTCGCCTCCGGTACTGGAAGTAAATGGAACTCAGCTGTGTAAGGCTCAATTTCCTCCAGACAGAGTTTAAGTTGAGCCGTTTTCTTCGGAACCACGATACTTTCTGCATTAGCCATAGTCAACGATAGCAACACATCGTGCGTCACAACGCTATCCATTAAACCCAGCTTCTCCACAAATTCAGGTGTCACTGCGTTAATCGAGGCGCCGCTGTAAACAAAGCCAGCTGCAGCGACAGCTTCGTCGACCCGGTGAACATCACACTCCAAGTTCACGAATGGATGTTTCAAACTCTCGCCGACGTGAATAAAGACGGCTTCCTTCTCGACACCAGACTTCTCCACAACACTTTCTCTTTTCTTCTCCGACTTCCATTTCACCAATCCACGCTTGTCCCGTTGTATGGGCCTCCGCTTGATCGCCCATCATCAAGCGGTTTTACTCGTTTAAATGGCTCGCGGAGTCGTCGTTGTCGTCGACGATAAGCTTGTCGACTAGTGCATAGTACGTGGCCTTGTAGTCGGTCTTATCCGAGTTGCCTGCCTTGCACAGGGACTGTAGTCGCTTCTCTGGGTGTTTAACCCAACAATTGTCTGGGCTGTGGTACCCTTTCTCACAGTGGGGGCATTTCCCTTTGCCACTCGGCCGGTTGTTGTTGGCGCTGTCGGCGTTTCTGTTGTTGCCTTTAGCAGCGGGCTTGCCCTTCGCGTTTTGTTCCGTCGCCTCATTCCAGTTTGCTGCTGCTGGTTTGCTTTCTTCCAGGCGGTCCAGCCCAACTTCGCGGAAGCCTTCCTCAACCACGTCTTCCAAGATTGTTGGTTTCTTACGAAGGATCTGTTTGCGCTGGTTGTTGCTCTTCAATCCCTGAAGGAAGATCTCCTTCGCGAACTCAGGATCAATTGGGGATTGTCGAGGCTTTTCTTTAAACTTCGCCACGTAGCTTTGGTAGTTGCCACGCTGTTTGAAGTTGAGCAAGTCGTTCCGCATTTTTTTTGCTGGCAGTTTGGCTCCTTGAAGCACTTGTCCATCGAAAACTTCATGGCACTCCATGTTTTTACCGTAGTGGGGTTGAGCATGTACGTTTCGTACCATGTAGCTGCGTTCCTCCTGACACACTGGACTAGCTCACGAGCTAGGTCTGCATTATTACTCTCCAAGTCGTAGCTCTTGAAGCTGAAGCAGCACTCAAATTGAAAGACAAAGCTCTTCTGCTTTTGGCCATCGATATCGCCGTCGAACGTCGGTGGCTTGGTGTCCATCTTCCGCCATTTGCAGTTATTCGACACGGTCATCATGACATCCCTCCCGCCATTCGGTGGCGGCGGTGCCATCGCAGCAGAAGCTGCCGCAGGGCGCCCCATCTGCGCGACTGCGTTGGCGGTTTGCTCAGCTAGTTTCTGAACTTGATTCACCACACCAATCAGCGTCTGCAAATCGGCAACAGCAGCAGCGGTCTGGGCCGCAAGGCTTGGAACTGCGTCGCGGTTGCCGCACTTTACTGGGTAGCTTGCTGGGTTGCAGCAACCGTCTGCACGAGCGAGTTGATGCCCTCGAATATCTGGTCAAGACGCTGGTTGACTTGGCCGAGGTGCTCCCTCATTTCATTCAGAGTTTCCTCAACACGCTGCACGCGCTCATCGATGGGGTTCCGGGTGCCGTCTTCAATCGCGAGGCGTCGCTCAGCACGGCTTCTGGTCTCCATCTTGGTCGTTGGTTAGCAATTTCTACTATGTCGCAATAAGTCGTCACTTATTGTGTCTTGGTAGCACTAGCAGAGGAATTCACAGCGCTTAAGTACTCAGCAAGATGCCGTCGTAGTTAACAGTAAGCAATATAAGTAAAATTGAGATCTGATTGAATAAAGTCGTGGTTCGCTACCTAGCTCTTCGTTAGCTACATGACTCTTTTTCTCTTTCTCTTCCTTCATGTAAAATGCAAGACTTGAACTGCAACTTCAAACTGACCTTACCTTACCTTCACGATGCACAGCCTCCAGCGATCACAGCTGCCGTGTCTTACGGTTGTGTCCCACATCAAGCAGCTCTAATGATCTCGTGACATCATGCGTCTGGGGACAAATGTCACCACCCATTTTTGAAAAGCAGCTTTCGTCGGAACAATTTCATGCGCCGGTGATCCTTGACCTCACTAGTGAATGAAGGAGTTGACGGTGAAGTGGATACCGGTCCATCGGGGACACTGGAAGGTTGAACGGTGGCAGTGGAGACTACAGGGACCGGAAGATACCAGAGACCTTGAAGTTGAAGACCAGCAGCGACTTCCGAAGATCGCAATGGTGAGAATGACACTGCGTCGGACAAGCAAGGGCAAGGTAGACCAGAGAGGCTGGTGCGACATGGACACAAGACGATGAACGGCTGAGAAGACACCCAAGGAGCCGCCGAGGGAGGATCCTGACGGTGACAGGCGCTATACTTAGGATAGGTGTAGTGATAGTGGGGGCTACGGTGGCTAGGAGGGCTCTTCGACGCGTGGCCGGCCGTCGGATCTCTCAGTTTCGATTCTGCACGACCGTGGAGAGTTAAGGAACTACTGGGAATACACGCGTGGAGAGTTCGGCTCCACCCAACTACCGTCGAAGGTCATTAAGGGAGCGGCCGCGTACTGCGACATACAGGTCGGCGTGGGCCCTTTAGTAATCGCTCGGAGTCGCAGAGTACTGAGGTACGACAATGGAGAAGCATGGATAGTGTGGCAGGGACCGTGGTTAGCAACCACGTAGTTGTGGCGCTTATCGATAGTGTCTCGACTGTACGTACTTACCTGGAACACATGAAGGGTGGTACAAATTACTTGTATATTGTATAGTGTATCGAGTTTAGCATGAGGACAAACTGTGGGCTCCCCAAGTCAACAGTTGCTATGAAATGTCTTCTCCCTAGTCGTCTCTACTGAGCAGCGTCCACCAAGGTCCTCTTGGTAACATGCGACTTCTAGTTCCTGCTCGTGTGGCCCCAAGCGCCCTTCAAGTTGGAAATTTGAGTACGTTAGAGAAATAGTGCTGACATGGTGGTCATTACAGTGGCTTTCTGAGCAAGGTTGCTATAATGGTGGACTTTGCGATCCTAGTCACAGTGGGCAAGAACCATAAGCGGGGGGACATCCTGTACTGGGGATGGTGCAATACTGGCACCAGACAACACTGGTCTATCCATTAGAAATACGGGCAATACGGGCCTGTAACAGACACAGACAGAGACACAGATGGGAGCCATTACTAAGTTCCTAGCACTGCACAGTTTACTGAATTAGCTACTGACTCACGGAAAGCACGGATACTGAACACACGGATGGATTTTGTATTACAGAAACACACGGACACGGACACGGATGGTTAGCTGAGAACATGGTTCGACGATCGGCTAGTGCTGCACGGGATGAACGGGCTGAGAGGCGCGCTTCTTTTCCTGACATAGTGGCTGAGGCGGCGCATGTATGTGCAGGCCCAGGAATAGCTTACGTAGGAGGCAAGCAAGTTCCACACGCGGTCCTGCACGGCACAGGAGGGAACTTGATACCGACGGCAGGAAACATACGGGCAGCTGCGTGTCAAACTCCACGGGCAAGTGGTGGAAGCGGAGGAACAGCTCCTGTGGTTCACACACCGGTCTCGGGAGGAGGACAACAAGCACCGTCATCACCAGTAGTACCAGCACTTGGGGTAGCGGCAGTCCCTGGAGGCAATGGTAATGGCGGTGGAGACGGTGGAAACGAAGGTAACAACGGTGGCGTCAATGAAAACCAGGGCCTGGACAGCGCTGGTGGCGGTGGAGATGCTGGACAAGGACAAGCAGCAGTAGTACTGGTAGGAGACGGAGCAGGTGTAGGAGCCCCTGTGGATCAAGCAGCGATGGCACCACCCGTACCGCCAACTCCCTCTGTACAAGTTGCTCCACAGTTCTTCGCCGTACCACAAGCAGCTCAATGGATGTACCAGGCACCTGCCCGGGAGAAGAAATTGCGTCTGACGAAGTTTAAGGGCTTGGGAGAGCCGAAAGTCACGGTTAAGGCATGGCTGAAGGCAGTAAGGAACGAACTACGTCGACAGACAGCTATAGTGCGTACCGAGTGGCGAGAACATGAAGTCTTCATTGAGATGGTGGCAAGTTTAGAAGGTAAAGCTCTGATGTGGTATGGCACGGTGGAAGACGCGTTCAGTATACGCGAAGACCAGACGTTCGGCATCCTGAGTCGGATGATGAAGGATCGTTACATGGTTAAGCGCTCAAACCCAGAGGTGGTAGCGAGACTAAGACAGCGACGCCAACAACGAGGAGAGTCCTTGGTGGAATACGCGCAGAAGTTTCGGGAGATCGCGTCAACGAATCCAGTGGATGAGGAACGACTCGTTCTTGTCGGGTATGAGTAACAATTGGTGCTCGACATTGGTACGGGGACACGGACCAACTACACTGAATGAGGCGGTGAACTTCGCGGTGGATCAAGTCGGCGAGTACGGGGAAGGCTACGGTGTTGACCTCGCGACAGCGATGCGAGTCCATGACGGGCGAACAGCATCAGCTACACCGACGGCGTTGGTTCCGAACTTGACGACGATTCAGCAGGTCTCGACAGCAGGTGGGAAGTTGGGGACTGTGGTGAATGGCTACGACAGCGTAGGCTTAGCTACAGGACCTCCACCCAGATACGATGTGGAAGGACGGCTAATGGTACCTCAAAGTGGCACTGCACTTCAAGGTGGAAGCCAGTGGAACGCATTAATTCCAGCAGGATACCGGCTTGTACCGGAAAAGACAACGACAGCAGGTAGGCAGCCAGTACGACAACTACAGCGACGCCGACGCGACAGACTCAGAACCGGCAGCAGAACGCTTCCAATCAATGCACGGATGGTAATAACCAGCAGGCTTAGCGACCAGGCGGGCACTACAGATGGAAGCCCAAGGATCACAGCAGTCTCAACAGCAGTCTCAGCAACGACGGTGGAACGGTGGCAGAAACTATGGAAACACAGAACCACTAAGAACTAAGGAAGATCGACTGCGCAACCACCAGAAGTATCTGGACAGACGATCGCAGCAGCAGCAGCCAGCACGAACGTCTACGGCAAGATCGGATGATATGTGCTTTAACTGTCATGATTTCGGACATCACGCTCATGCGTGTGCCCTCAAAAAGGAAGCCAAAGAGGAGTCCAATCCAGTGGTGAACCAGAGCAGTGATACCGGCAACCATACTACGGCTGGAAGCACAGGAAACGGCCAGCTGACGTAGGGGCCTCGGCCCAGCATCACGCACCAAACTCACGGGGAGAGGAAGTAACAGGTGAGCACGGCATCAAGTGGCAGGAACCAAGGCGACAAGTGGAGTTCCAGCGACCTGTTGATGCAGTGACGGCACCTTGGACACGGCGACCGAGGAAAAAAGCCCAGTTGGCCGGGAGAAAAAGGAACCGGAAGAAGCGGAAGGCGTACGAGATCCAGTCACAAGAATAGTGGAAATCGTCCCAGCAGCTAAGAATGGAAACAGCACTGTGGCACCAAGCAGCAGTGGCGTACAACCGGAAGAAGCGACGGAACCGGCGGTGGGTAACACTGACACAGCGTCGGTGACCGAGCAAGAACGAGAGAAGAACGACGGAGGCACGGACACGAGACACGGCAAGAAGAAGCGATGTCGCGTACACTTCGAAGTAACAGACGGATTAGACAATGGGGATGGCGAGACCACGGCGACGGGAGACGACTCGATGAGAAGGATCGGCACCGACGACGAGGACCCCGCTACACCCACGTCTGCCAACAATACGCGTACGAGTGACACTGAGGAACTGGCACAACACGAAACAGGAGAAGCCGGAACCAGTACTGGAGAAGTTACGCCAGGGACAGACGACCAAGTGCATGACGGTGTGAACCTGGACGCCGACAGCATAGTGGACTCGGACGACATCGACGAAGAAACGAAATCTGGACCCGAAGATGACCAGGACACTTCACAGCGACACTTAGAAGTACAGATCACTTGGGATGGCGGAGCCCACGACAGGATGCAACCGATACTCGGCCGAGAGATGAACACTGGAGATAGTCCACGGGGGAGGGTCTTACAGCTACGGGCAGTACAACGGCGACGGGATATCCGTGATGCAGATGCTGACCGGCGGTGGGAACGAACGGTTCTAGCACAGCAAGCTCGGAGAGAACGACACGGGGCCGTACGACTGGCTGAGAATTCTAACGGAGGGTCTTCAGCAGTGACAAGCCTCGACGGAACAGTTACAGCAGACACTCAGATGGTCTCAGATGGACGAACAGCAGGGGCTGGTAGTGAGAAGCAACTGGATGGGGACGATGTACATGTACGGGCATCGGGTGCTCGACGACGTCAAGAGAGACGGATACGGAAGGCTCACGCTAAAGAACGGAGAGAACTTCAACACCGTGACGCACAGTCAAAGTACCCAGCCGGCAGTTATTACCAGAACGACGAGCACCGACAGACACACGGACGAGCGAGTTTACGTGGGAGTTCTGAAGTCGAAGGAGCTGAGTATAGCGATCCAGCATCAGTTAAGCAGGTGAAAGCGACCAAGAATCATAAGGTTACGAGGACGTACGAGTATCACAGCCAAAGAACCTACTCCAGTGCGAGCTCTGAGTGGAATGAAGCAGCCAAGCGACAGTGTACCACAGGGAAGTTGAGAGCTGTTCAAGCGCTAGCGGTGGATCAACTACCGACAGGCATGGTTAACGTAAGGGGTCAAACAGTGACGGTGAAGCTTGATACTGGAGCACAGTACGGTGTATCAGGCAAAAGTTTGCGACGGAACGGTACGAGATTAAAAGTACAACCTCCAGTTGGATGGATGGAAGGCTTTAGCGGCGTGGCAGTACAAGTCATCGGTGTTTATCGGTTTGTGTTCTGGACACAGTACTCGCAGAATATGACGGCCGATGTTCTCATTGTGGACAGTGACACGGAGGATTTCTTAATTGGCGAAGACTGGATGTACGATCACGGCGTGAAGATCAACTTTGTATCAAGCGAGATGAAGTGGTTTGAGAACGACGTCAAGAAGGTCGTACCGTTCACTGGTATTGGAGCAAAGGACCAGCAAGAACGGGTGGCCAAGATCAGACTGCTACGGAAGACTCGAATCCAGACACAGACATGTCATAACGTAGAAGTTTCAGTCCCAGAATTTGATGGCACAGTAGGTCTCTTTATACCCAAGAAGCGGAAGGAACCGCACCTGTTAGTAGCACCGACGTTGGTCACAGTGAAGTCCGGGAAAGTGAAGGTGCCGGTATTGAATCTGGTTGACAAGACGAAGAAACTACCGAGTAAGGAGATGCTTGGCACTTGGACACCCCCGGATGACGAGATGGAGGTTCTGAAACTTGGAGGTGCACTCGATCATGAACGTGTGAGCCAGTGGTTGGACGAACTTCAGGTAAAGGAGAAACCTCTCAGCAACGAAGAGACTCTAAACTTCGGTGCCATGGACGACAAAGACAAGGAGTTGTTGGTCAAGTTACTGAGGAACTACCCGGAGCTCTTGGAACCGAAGGAAGGATGTCCACCAGCGACGACGCTAGGTGTGGAACACCACATCAACACGGGTGAAGCACCACCGATCAAGATACGCCCCAGAAGATACTCAAGAACTGAGCAGGAGGTGATTGATGAAGAAATCCGGAAGATGCTACATGACGGAGTCATTGAGGAGGGCACGGGGGCCTGGGGCTTCCCAGTTGTTCTCGTACGGAAGAAGATGGTACTGTTCGGTTTTGCATCGATTACAGATTGTTGAACAACATTACCAAGAAGGATGTATATCCACTACCGAGGATCGATGAAGCACTGGACAATATGCACTGAGCCCGACGGTACTCGAGTCTGGATCTACATGCAGGATACTGGCAGGTACCAGTCGCTGGAAGTGATAAGTCAAAGACAGGATTCGTTACCCGTCAGGGATGTTTCAATTCCTTCGAATGCCTTTCGGTTTGGCAAATGCCCCTGGCACATTCCAGAGAATGATGGATGCAGTACTCAGAGGACTTACATGGCGAAGTTGTTTAGTTTATTTGGATGATGTTATTATCTTTACGGCGGGGTCTGTTTCGAGACACGTGGTGGAATTGGC
>NBNE01001754.1:0-11103 GCA_002215365.1 Phytophthora megakarya | reverse complement strand
GTTCCTGGAGCAAGCACTCATCGAAAATACTTGGGGAGAAGGAAGTGCACCATGTGACGTGATCATCGAGCAATTTAAAACAAGCTGAACTTGTACGCACTGCCTACAGAGCCAAGCGTACCCGTCTTGTCGCCACTGGCAATGAATAGCTCGACGCTACCTCGGATTCAGAAAACGATGTTGAAGAACGCAGATACACAGAGATGCCGTGCAATTTCTTTTCGGAAAACAGGATAAATACTACCGACAATTTGACATGCGACCCCATGGGTGCGACCCCAGCATACCGATGTGCTTGGATTAGAACTGACAGCTGTCTGGTCGTTGTGTTATGATGTATTCTCAGAAAAATCCCGGATGTACTGGAGAATCAATTATCGAGTCTGGCACATCGCGTAAATGCATTGAAGACTACGATGATAGCGTGGGCATGAGCGGTGGTGAATCCGACAACGAATGCTCAGATACATCAAGTTGAGTGCTCTCTGAAGCGAGAAACAACGCAAAGGCTTGCTCGCCAGTATGTTGGCCAACTTCAAATCGACCAGTGGATGGGGTAGCTGACACGCTCAGAGATGGTTTCGGTTCGGTCGAGCATATCTTGACGGCTTGCCAGGCTCCAGCTTCTGCTGTACAATTGGGTGGCAATATGAAAGTCTCTAAACTAACATCAACACTGGAGACCACCAACGCCAACGAAGCAGCATTTGTGGAGATGCAGCACAATTCAAACCAGTTGCTGCTTCAAATCGTGAAAACCCTGCAGTTGGTGACTACATCTGTAGTTGAAATATTTGCAAAACTGAAAGAGCTAATGTGTGGTGTCAGCCAAAACTGAAGCATCAGATCAATGGTGCAAAATGCGTATGAAGTGGTTCAGCTTTACACCAGTCTTTCCGTTTTATTCGTTATCACGCTGTTAAAAGGGCACCATGTATGCGTTTCGCTTAGCTTCTCCTAAATTAATCTCGACTTCCGTTCGTTTCCAGTGCCGAACAAATGCGTTCATCGCTTGTCTAGGTTTTTGCGGGATTCATCGTCGCGATCCCATTCAAACCTTTTTGTCACCTATGTCAATTAGCAGGTTGTGTAGCACTGCACCAGGCATTATCATTTGAATGTTCGTTGTGTGCGAATGCCGACTTGTTACATCTTGCAAAACTTTAAATCTTCTTTTCACTTTGCCAAACACACACTCTACAAGAATGCAAGTCGATGAAAGGTGAACGTTGCAGCTATTTAACGTTTAAACCAATCATCGCCAAGTAAGAAAGTGAACATAAATGTACACGGCTTAATTTACCAACACTACATTCTTCACAAGCGGTTTCCGCGTCTTTCATCAAAGGAAATCATAAGAAGTGGCCAGATCTTAACCCCAGCGTCGTTCAACCGGCACCGGTATACACGTATCGTGCCCGAGGCCCATACGCTTCCGCTTGATTCCACATGGATCGGTCTGAGTTGCTTACTGAGAACACTCCAAAATAATGAGATTAAGGCGGAAGTCGATCGCAGCCAAACAATTGTAGGAAGCATTTACACTTTTGTCGTAGAAGCCCTGTACAACGCGAAAACAAACGGTATAGTACAACACGCGCAAACAGCTCCGTACCATGTGATTCCGTGGGCGTCGAGTCTGAATGATAGTACAGTACCGTCGAATACACAGGCTACGTCAGGAAAATCGCACGCACGCTGGACGGAACCATCTACTAAATCTTCCCATTCTTCAACAGCACTCGGAGATTCAAAATATATGCCATCCGACACCATGCCATACAGGAGATCTTCTAGGCATTTGATGTAAACTTCAGTAAGTGTTCTCGACATCCCGATGTGAGCGGCAGCTCTTCCAATTCCGTCTCCATCAATCCAACAACCATTTTCGTAGTAGATTAATAAAGATGCAAGTCCGAAATCAAAATGGTACTGTGTCTTTTGCGCAAGTAACCCATACTTTCGATATTACAGTGGTTCTAGTAGAAGGACTGAATCATCAATCGAGAGTGAACTGCAATGCAGCGTCTCTCCGTAAGCTGTGCGAGAGCATTGAGCTTTCAAAGTGACGAAAAAGTCGGTTCGAGCTACAACCTTCCTCGAATAGGTCCTCGGATTGAACTTCCATCGATCTGCCCAAGCGTGACAGCCACCAGGATGACAATGAGGGACAGTGCCAGGATCTCGTCCTCCACCAAATCCACTATTTGCTCAATTTCCCGGTCAGCATCACATTCATCAACAGCACGTGGTTGAGTAACGGATGCGTACCAAGATGGAGAAAGGTTCTCGCATGGAAGGCTACACTCGGCAAGCAGCTAACGGTGTAGAGGGTGATGTGGCTATGTAAGTTGACACTTGTATGTGTGAAATCATCATGCAGTGGCGCGAGCTTAAATTGTTGATTGTTGTGTGTGGTGCAGCGGTGACCTTACACACAGGTACGACCGGTCGGAAGACTACTATTCAAAACGTAGCAAATCCTCAGACCCACAAAGGTCTGGGAATGGCGTGTGAAACCTCTCTTGTGAATTCCCTTGTTGATCCTTTCGTGTGACAGGCCCAGAAGTCTGAGAACCACAGCGACTACTCTCGGTCTTGAGTGATCCGAGAATACACTGTCTGAGCGAGAGCTGCAGGATCCTGCAACCCTAGCCGTTTCAAGAAGGATAGTATCTTAGGAACGACAAGTGCCCCACTAGGTAAAGACTGGGAATGTGGAGGGGCTGAAGCAGATTATGCTAGATGAATGACACCACCAGCAACTATACTTTTGTCCTCCAACTCTGAGGCTGGGTTTGCACTTGGAAAATAAGAGAGATCCGTAAGCTTTCGAACCTTCTTTATTTGTGCTGACCTCACATTTGGTTTCGAGGTACTCTGGTGTAGCTGCGAGAGTGTCTGAGCTGCAGCATGCCCCGAGGAAGCTGAGGGGGGACTTTGGTGCTCTGGATTACTGGCGGAGAGGTCGATAAGGAGCACAGTCGTCGCTGACCAAGTCCAAGGCTTCAATTGCCACAGAGGTCATCATTCTGGAATCCATGCAATTCCCAGCCCAATAAGAATTGATCAGCTCATGACACCGATGCCTGTAGCCGACGAAATTGCAGTTTTCCATGATGAAATTTAATACACCTTCCGGCGAAAGTGACTGAACAGCAGCCAACCGAGCCTCAGCAGCGTCTGCACGATATTTCTCGAGACTCATGGATTTAAGAATATCCTCAGCAAGACGGGTACATGCATCTTCACTCTCTTTGAGCTGTCTACTCGATTCGGTGACTTGAGAATTCAAGGAGGCAATCTTGGGGATAGCAGTGTCTAGATCTTGTTGAGTTGGACCGGATCTGCGACTCGCAGTGAGTTGCATATGTAAGAAACGACTCTCTGGTGCGAGATCGGCTCTGGCCTGATGAAGCAAGCTCTCCAATCGCGAAATTTGAGCCCGGTATTCTGGACCACCGCTTGAACTGACGGATTGTAAGATTGAGGTTGGTTCAATTGATCCATTGTCAAACGCAGATATCACAGTGTGGAAACGACTTTAAGGGCGAAACAATCGGCACCAAAGTAGCGTAGCAGGGGATACACTTCACGGTCAATCTGAGCCTTGATTTGGGGATCCTGGAGATCAGAGGGAGGCCGTAGACGTTACTGGAATCGCAACAGCATTCTCTGAGGTCACAGTTTCGCGCTGCAAAGCTAGTTAGGAGACAGATGTCAGCATGTGAAAATCCTGGCACTTCGATCACACGCATGAGCCCTGTTGGTGTCTGCTCCAATTGGGCATGACCCGTGACGTCGTGTAGCGAAGCTGGCACACGTATATGAGTCAGCATCGCTGTAGCCAGAGTGTGAGTGATGCGCGGGTCACCAGCAGTCGCGCCACCAGGAGTACGATTGTATGGAAGAATGGATGTTACAAGTGGAGACACTCCCCCGCTGATAACAGCGGGAGTTGGGAGTGTCAACACTCCGTGTCACCCCGGTAGAATCAGCGGGAGTTGGTGGTGCCAACGACGGTAATATCGCTCCTGACATGGTGGACGACGGTGTAGGAACTGGAGTACTTGTGGGTGACGACGTGGACATAGCGGGTTCGTGGCTGCACGGTTTGTGTGTGCCAGACTGGTGGTGGCAGAGACCGAAGAGATAACAGTTGATATCGAGGTCACACTGATGCCAGCACTAGATATCTCTGGATTTGGGAACGAAGTGCCATGAAGGGAGTTCTCAACCATGGTGACACGCGTACAGAAGCGACCGAAGTGACGAACCAATCGAGAGACGTGAGCTAAAATTTGGAGATTCGGCAAATGAATGGAAACTAGACTCGAAATATGAGGGAGTTAACGTATGGGACGAGGTGTTTCCTTGAAGGTCGACATCCAACCGTTATGTGTGTCGAGACCCAACTTGAGAATGAACTCGTTAGGCTCGGCGCACATAAGGGACGTTTGTGATGGATTGGATCCCAGAAAATTAGTTCGGCCATCGCCGGTTGCCTGACGTACCCCAAGACAAATGACTCCTCTGTCCTATCTAGGACCCATAATGAGACAGAAAACGTTCATCCCAGCTGAGATGGATGTTGAATTTCAAAGAGCGATGAAAGTGGAAGATGTGATCAGACTAATAGCTGGCAGGTTCGCCATCACAGATGAAGGAACCTGACGTTGGGGAGAAGTTTCTTGACTATGGACAGGTGTGTTCAGACCGCTCGATTCTTCGCTGGGGACGAGAGTTTATTCTGAAGGTTACAAGTATCCTGGTTGCTCATTGGGGCAAGTTCCGGATTTTCCTCGGAGAAAACCTGGTATTATTCTCAGACTATCCATACAATTCTCAGAATGAAGTGTGTCAAAGTGGAAAGTCAAAGATGATGTGTCCAAGGATATGATGATGGATGATTTAGAATATCAGTGAGGAGTGTTCAAGCTGTCGTTGACCTTTTGATTGAGACGGTTCAGAGATGTAGTGAACGTGGGATTCCTGAATAAGGGTCGGTATGAAATCTCATACTATTCTCAGACCCAATTTGGCATGTCCTGATATTTCAGACATGATATGTAGTCTGGGAATTCTGGGACCTAAAGTGGTCTCATAATATTCAGAGAGGTCCCAGAATAGAGTGGCAATGTGGAAGTCCCAGCATTGGCTACAAGTTGAGGTTGCGTGAAAGGTCGGTTCGAAGATCCGTATCACATCAGACACGCCACGATCCGACATGTTATGACCAATGTCAGTGTCGCATCCGACTTAGGCATGCATGCAGGATTCGAGCTAACTGCTCTTCTGTAATCCGTGGACCCTTCGTCTTTTATTTGACTTATAGTTTGTAGCGGGACTGGCGCCCGAGCTATGTACGTTCCCGTTTGCATGTGTTCAAACTTAATCAGAATTCTATTTGCCCGAAGGACGCACGAGAAGTCACATAGGTGAGCGTACAGGCTTAGCACGTGTTCCGGCATCATCCATCAAGGTTAATCGTCTTCCCATCAAACTCAAGCCAATTTAACAAGGTTAACCTTACTTTACTGTTGGGTTAATTGGGTTATTTCATATTCAGTACTACTTGGACGCTTTTTTTCGACTGGATTTCGATTGGTATATCTGGGAAGGAGGTGACCTTCCATTGGAGCTCTCGCGGTATTGGTACTCTTGTCCCGGCGCGAGACTTGGAGTGCATTATCATCCATAATTGACTTTGAATGTTTTCGCCTATAATAAGGCGTGGTGTGCGACGTTCCAGGTCAAGTGGAGGTTCCTGGAATTAACGAGGTCCAAGGCGGACCAACTGAGACTCCCATCCACTTTCAGATCGGAGAGGCGAGTGACGATCCCGGGACACGGTCCCAGTTCTGACCGCGCGGAAGAAGAGTAGGAACTGTTAACGACCATGTCCAAGGTCGTGGAAGAGAAGTGGACAAGTGTGTGGTGTGTTGTGCGGCATATCAAGAAACTCGGGGCATTCGAGTTCGTTTAAGCACATCCAGACTGGAACCTGCCAAGCTCGAGCCTAAGTCTCGCTCGGACAGTGTATTCTCGGATCACCCACGACCAAGAGCAGTCGCTGTGGTTCTCAGACTTCTGGGCCTGTCACACGAAAGGATCAACAAGGGAATTCACAAGAGAGGTTGCACACGCCATTCCCAGACCTTTGTGGGTCTGAGGATTTGCTTCTTTTTGAATAGTGGTCGTCTGACCGGTCGTACCTGTGTGTAAGGTCACCGCTGCATCACAAGTGTTGCAGCAATAACAGAAGCTTCATATCGTGAGCCACCACTTCAATGCCAAATAATCAATCGTCACCCGAAAGAGATAGGTTCCGGGCCAATTGCGTTTTGGGATTGATTCCGATCACCAACCAAATCCAGAAACAAGCGCATTACCCCTGTTCTCCAAAACCGAGGAATTTTGCTTGCCGTAGGCAAGCGTACCAAGCGCTTTCGAGTAACGCAGCCAGAGTACGATCAAACCTCCCCCTCGAACGAGAAAGGTTTAGCATCGACGTGCGAAGCGAAGGCTCCGCGCGGTGTACTAAAACTTGACATTTATAGCTCTCTCCCACGGAGTGCCAGGTTAAGGGCAGATGTAAAGTAAACGATCGGTGTTAGTACTGTTCATTTTCTTGATCTTTTCTGCATTTTGGTTGGTGATCCTACCGAACGCCTTTCTTTTTACCGCTTTATAAAGAGGTGTTTTGGCGTCGTCTTTTTCTAAGCGCTACTTCAGATATAAAAGTTGGCGCACAAAATGATCAATTTTCCATTCGGATAGCGCTCTAAACTAAGAAATATACTTCAGAGAATAATTTGATGAACTCTAACATCAAATACCCACGTAAAGCGATGTAAACTTGATTTCATTTTCTTAAACGATTTGAGATCTAGTCACTAACATATAACATACTTTAGATCATTTAACATTGTTGCCAAGGCAGCCAAGTAGAAGTAGGTACTACATTTGTCCTATAAGCAGGCTATGTGGTGCTAATAACAGTCGCCGGTAATACAGTTTCCCGGCGTAGAGTGCTGCGCCGCGAAACGGCGCAGCAAATTAGCTTGTATCATAAAATATCCGACCTCCGACCTCTCGGCGAAGTAGTTAGAGCGACATTAATCCGTTAGGATGTGTAAGAAGGACAGAGGCATCTCTAAAGGGCTCTTTCCAGAAGTGCCTGAGATATTTTCCTTACGAATGCGCACAATGAGTTTTAGTCTCTTGAGATTAGAGTGTTTGCTAAGTGCAATTCAATGAGTCCGAGAATGGGTTTAGGGGAGTTCTTGGTTAAACCCTACGGTGCTTCTTTGCGATGACGATTTCGCTTTGAAAATTTGAGAGTGATGACATTCATCCTCAATGCATCATCCGCTCGTACTTATAAGAACTTACTATTTTAGGGTGCAATCTCAGGAGCTTACAACGACTTTAACTCCAATTAAAGTCGTTTTAACAACGTTCATGTCGCAACTTAGAGTCGCTTTAACGCGATTCACCTCTCCGACCTGTAACATAGGCATAATACATTTATCTCGAGCTAGGTAACTGATGAAAGGTTGGTGTAAATATTGTGTTAGAACTTAACTAGGAAAATAAAACGTGGCTGCGGGACCATGAAGAAGTCGATCACCCTGGACGGCAGCATTGAGCACTGCCAGAACCTCTTCCCCACTGTCGAACCCATTTCATTCCTATGTGGTCTCTTCATACGCTGACGGGCGAGGCGGCTGCGATGGTGGTCGCGCGCATTCAACCAGGGACGCGGCGGGGCCGGCAACACCAACGCGGACAAGTCGCTCGACCTGCTGGGTGATATCAAACTCAAGTACGGAGACGTACCGTCGTAGGGTGACACGGCAACGTCGCCATCAAGAGAATGAGTGGTCCACGGTGGCCGCCACGACGTCAATGGAAGGAGCCGTCTACAGCTGAGTTGAACGCTCGATCAGGAGCTCAAGTACGGAGACGTACCGTCGTAGGGTGACACGGCAACGTCGCCAAAGAGAATGAGTGGTCCACGGTGGCCGCCACGACGTCAATGGAAGGGGCCGTCTACAGCTGAGTTGAACGCTCGATCAGGAAAGTGTGCCCCCATGCGCAGGTGATGGTCAGTGCAAGAATGCTCTGAAATACCGACGCAGGGCCCTCCGCCCGGGTACGTGCGATGAAGGCGGGCTAAGGGCGAGAGAAAGACAGCTGTACGCGCGGCTTGGACGGTTACGCCTACCACGGACACTTCAAGGATCTCACGGAATTCGAGTGGGTAAAGCTCGATGGCCCCTGTGGCCCATTCAGTGCCGTCCGTGACGATGCAACTTGGAAATTTCCAGGTGGCACCCGCACCTGCCCCAGCGTGGTATATTTGGTTTTCCGTTGGTACATGGAAGAGATGTTTGGGGAGATAACAAGTTCGCATTCTCGAAGATGGGTGTTGTTTGGAGTTTTGGAGATGCGAATGCGTTGAAAGTTGCGTATGCTGATGGCTGGTCTAGTAGATACTCACAGGTTTGGGAGCGTACGAGACGCTATGTCCGGCTGCTGACGGCTCGATAGTAGGTTTGAAAATGCTCCTGGGAACGAATCCCGGGATGCGGTCTACATTGGCGAAAGTCGGCCATCAACCAAAGCTACCAATTCGTAGTAACTACCGCGTACTTGCTATCAAGTACCAGACATGTAAATCCCACTTTCGGGTGTATACCAGTACACCTATAAGATCCCGAAGTCCGACCGACGACATGCTACTCGAAGGTGTTGTTCAAGTTGTTCAATACGGAGACATTCCGAGTGTATCCGAAGACAGCGAAAACGCATGTTGGCCCAGGATGTTCGAGTGTACCAGTGGATCGATTACCTAACCGATGGCGAAAAGGTAGGCTTGGGGGGGGGCTAGATGCTGGGCATCTCGAAAGTAATGGCGAGTCTATGAACGAACCGCAGGACACTCGAAGATGTATCCAAAATAGATGAAGACATGCTGGCCCAGGAAGATGGTTGGAGCTGTGGACTGAGTACCTAACCGACGGTGAAAACGTAGCCTAGGGAGGCTAGACGCTGAACATACCAGTCAAATGGAGAGCCTATGACGAAGTCTGCGAAGGACGTCCTGAATGATAATACATCCCCTGAATGACAAGATTGACATCCCGAAGGTCCAAGTGAAGCCAGTTTCGAAGTGAACGTGCAGCAGATCCGTGATGTGTTTAGTGTCATCATTGTTGTGTGGTTGACGATTGGCACTCGAGTATACAAGGACCAAGTTATCTCGAGTGTGTGTGATTGTGAACCAGAAGGGGACCGTAACGAAGACCCAAGACAATTCAAGGAGAAGAACCAAGATACGAAAAAGACAGGCTTTAGAATAGTTTTAACCAGAGTATGATTTACTTCACAAGACACAAGTAGTTCACAGGAACCGTGTTTTGCGTTGTATCTTGTCGAACGATACCTGTTTGGACGACTACTAAGAGAGTCATTGACTTGAGGGTCACAAGCGCGAACAACTGACTACGACCACGCGAGAGATGTAGAAGCTCTCATCATCGTTCAAGCCAAATTAACTCGGGGACCGGTGCGCTTGGACATTTAGGCTGATCCAGTTATTTCATTTGCTAAATTGCATCTGGATACATTCAAGTGTCTGGTTGCATTTCAGAGTACCCTTCGATTTAGGAGGTTGTAGCGATCACCCCTAGGTCTATATTATTGATTGCTGTGTGAACGGAAGGTATTTGTATTGATTTCTCCTGAAGTGATTCAGGAGTGGTGCGCGTAGGGCAGTCCGAAATCTACCTGTATTCGGGCTTGTCTAATAACTGACAGGCTGTATATTGTATATCAAGCACTATATATTCTGGTAGGTCATATGTAGTGTTTTAGGTTAATTGTATTTCTTAGGAAGAAGGTCTTTGCTCGAGATCTCTCAACCTACCCACAGGACAACTAGGATGAAAGGGTCCTGGAAGTTCTCTTTCATTTTGTATATCCTATTGGCGATGGCAACTACGGTGGATCCCTGGTTTTATAATTAATCGAACGTATAGGGATTGACACAAGGCACACGTCAACCCGGACTGGAACAAGTTTTCAGCCCGAGTCTTGTACTATCTGAACATTTCATTCGAATTCGTTCAGGGCACGCTATACACCTTGAGCTGTTAAATGTTCACCCACTTCGTCACACGTCTGTGATGATGCAATTTGAAATTCAGGTGGCATGCGCAGCTGCCCTGGTTTGAGAGCCGGAGCTGGGAATATGGAACTGATAAGTGACGATATTTTTGGGTGGTGAACGGAGAATGCTCCGTGAACGTAAATCCCAGTTTCCGGTCACCCGAGCCGAGTGACCGTGCACCGTTGTTCCAGGAAGGCGAAGCGTGGAGGAACCCGAAAAGATGACCGATACTTTCGGATGGTCTAGTAGAGATTGAGGGACTTACGTGAGGAGATATGGAGCCCCGGGGTCCCTGGCCGCCGGACATCCTGAATTGCGGGAGTGTGTCCCGAATGGAGACATCACGTACAACCTGAATGGAAAACAGCCCGAATGATACACTGGACGATTCAACTGATGACAAGGTACAAGACGCGCTATACGCCAGTGCAGGCAAAGATCGAGTTTCACCGACGTCAGACTACCTAAAAACCATACTGAAGAGGAGATGAGACCTGTGCGAAGAGTCGGCGGATGCTGCCAATTCAAGGTGGGCCATGTGTCAACATGTGATGTGTGAGCCCAAGCTGGTCGATGATGTGACAACCCAAGCATACAAAGACCAAGTCATCCAGGCGGTGTAGAGTCACGAGGTAACGGAGACCGAAGAATTCGAACCCCCAGAGATCAAGATATTGCAAGAATATGAAAGAACATGAAGAATATGCCAAGATGACGATGATTGATAGTTAAAAGTTTAATGAGAGTTTGTTTTACCATCTAGTGCGCAAGTGGTTCGCAGAAACCGTGTTACTAGGGGTACCTCGTCGCACAAGGCCTGTGGGAGACTACCTAAGGGGTCAAGGACTCAAGGATCAACCATGACTACGGCCACGCGGTACGCGTGAAGACTCTCAACATCGTTCAAGCTAAATTAACTCGGGGAC
>NBNE01001753.1:0-11108 GCA_002215365.1 Phytophthora megakarya | reverse complement strand
GAGAAAGCCTTGGCCTCCTCTGCCCAAATATTTGTGTTGTCAAAAGAAATCCCGAAAGCTGCTGAGAACTTAGAGTTGCAGAAAAAACGACATGAAATTGAAGCCGCAAGGCGAGTGGAGAAAAATCTTCGCGCAATGGAGGCTGAAAGAGTAAGACTGAAGAAACAATTGGTGAGCTACAACCAAGTCCTGGCACCTCAACGAGGTGAAGAGTTTATGTTTATTGTCGGTGGGATTGGTATTGTGGTTCTGGATTTGCGTAGTAGCCGATTAGAACCTGGTGGGTCTCAGGCGCGTGAGAATGAGCTACAGAGCAATGTGCAGTGGAGATTTATCGAAGAAACACTTGAAAATGCTAACATCCAAGTACTCTTGGTTTGCTCAGAAGCACCATTGATTGATGATGCTGTTCTGGAAACCAAACACTCCATTGATAACGTTTCAGGGGATATTGAGACGTCATGGAGTGCGAACGGTTTAGCGCAGACTCGCCTGCTGTCACAACTTTTTGATTGGAAGCTACAGCAACCAAGTCGCAAATTTATCGTGCTCGGTGGTGCCAACCCTGTGCATTGTTATGCCAGGATGCGTGTAAAGGACACAAAATTGAGAACTGAAGCAGAACAGCTTACTATCGGGGCGATTACAGCATCACCTCACGGCTCGTTGATACCAAAGCGGAATGGTCTTCTCTACGATCGTTTTGAATTCGAACACCTTGACGAAATTATCAACACGAAATGCTTCATAGAATTACAGTTGGAGTGTGACCAGAGTAATGTGATTGAATCGATTCGAGTCGGCAAAGATCAACAGAGGGAAAAGCTTCCTAAGGTGCTACTTGGCCCTGTTGTCGGTTGGGTGGACGAGTGGTGCGCTGTGATTCTTCTTGAAGTCGATCGAGACGCCGATGTTGTGTGTTTTGTGGAGAACCCTTTGACTCACGAGAGTCGTCGTGTCTTCCAGCGTTTTTTTGCTGACCAAGCCAACTCATTTTTCATCGCACACTTGCGGCCAGGTCATTACTATCGCTTGTCATTTGAGAACATCCAACACCCGGAACAATTTCATGCCAGCTTTACAACAGTCGCCAAATCTGCGCAACAATTTGACGTCGTAGCGCTGTGCAATGATAATAAACCACACAAGTTCTCAGGAATGCTGGATGAAGACAAGAAGTCGCAGTTGTGGCACACAATTGCAGATAATGTGGTGGAAATGCCCTTCGTCGGCCTCAATTTTACAATACATTTGGGTGGTCAATTTTTTCCCGAGACCAACAGCCACATCCACGAAGCTTTGGTATATGCTGGCAATAACGCGTCTTTATCAAATCCAGTAGCCGATGTCTTAGGAGACAGAGACCCAGGAACGGCTACAATTCTTAGCAGATTTCGTGAAATGTACCGAACAACGTGGAATGCACCTGGCGTTCGTGAAAGTCTTGCACATGGTGCACATCTTATACTGACAAACGAGAACGATCAACTACCTGTCAACAATCAAGATGGAGAAGATCAACAAAATGTCAGCGTTCGGGAGTTGCTCACCAAATTCCACGTGCGATACGAAAACTTGCTACTTCCTCCTTCCAAGCGCTTACGAGGTGACGAAGTTAGGTGGCGCAAACCTCTGTATCACTGTTTTGGAGCATTTGGGTTGTTCGTACTTCCGTTTCAAGAACTAGGAGGTTCTAGTGTTCACGATTCTACTTGGGAAGCTCTTCGGATACTACTTGCAACGCCGAAGATGTCAACACTGCTTCTGGTAACAACTGATGCACTAATAGAAGAGTCTCTAGAAGACATCAGGGTAAAGGCTAGCTATGACGCTGGGTACCGGAGGAAATTTGGGTTTTATCGACAAGATATGATGGATTTGTTGAAATTACTTTTCAACTGGCAGCGAGTAGATTCCACGACTGATGATGTTGACCAAGCGAAGAAGCAAGTCATTCTCCTTAGCGGTAGTCGCTACCAAAGTTTTGATTCGGTGATTCGCGAAATTTACAGCCATGAGAGATCTCTTACCAGTACAACATTCCCTAATTTACCCACAACAGACTCACCGGTAATACTCCAGTATGTTGTGGGTCCAATCCAAGCAACAGACTCGAGCCTTCGTTCGAGCGTTATCCTGTCGCAAGGAACCATGTTAGGGCGATATACGTATCATCATTCCTTGGTGAGGAAAGGTCGGCTTCCTGTTGAAAAACAAATGACGACCACCAGAGATACTATTGATGTGAATGCTGTAGCAAAGTGTAGTGGATCTGGATCTACACAAGTTACCAACCAACTGATTCATTTGCTTCTTGCGATCAGCAACAAGAAAACGGAGGAACCATTGGAAGGTGATCTCGCAGCACCCTCTCCTTATGGAATATGCAGCTTTGTATCGCATGATGCTCTCGAATCGAATAAAGCATCCGACACTGACACACTCGCGTTACACATTTCCGACGAATACCAGGTGTGTTTCTGCCGGATTGGAGTTTGGTCACTTCCGACCGTGCTGCCGACATGGCTAAGCGAGGTACGCAATAAGTTTAATTTTACGCTATATGAAACAACTCACTCATGTTCTTCTTGCTTCCAGCTTTTGGCTCAAGCTACGACTGAAAGCGAAGAAGAGCAAGTTCGAGATCGAATGGCTTATCTACGCGAGCAACAAAATGAGATACAAACCAGTTTTCAGCAAAGTCCTAACCTTGTGGACGGATTAGTGACGTTTACGAAGATCAAACAATGCTCAGCCATACTCACCGACTGCTTCGAAACAGCTCACCGTTTAGGAAGTACCGACTTTCGTTTAAAGTTTCCAGACGCTCCATCGCGTTTCATCGTTGCATTCACGATCCATCATCTTCGGACAACAGAACCGCCAACTCAGCCATTGCTGCCAGTCGGAGCTGTCGAATTCGAACAATATGCTCAAATCTTCCAGCAAAGTTTCGTGAATACGATGTTGTTTAACGAACGGCTCGTCCAATTCTGGAGCTAGTGAGAGCATTGAGGGAGCGCTGGAAGAAAAATAATTGTCCATGCCGTACGATTAAAATGCGAGTAGATATCACAGCTCGAATTTCGCTCATGAAGGTTTTATTCTGTTGTTGTCTTTGATGACTCTTTCTGGTAGGCTAGCGTCCTGGAATATACTTACCGGTATTGTTAAAACAGATAAAGTGCTGCTTCGACAAATCTACCCAATTTATTCTGAAAGATCACTATTTCTTAACACCTAGAAAGTGCCAGCGGAGTTCTTGGTGCTGAATGATGCACCTACAGGGTGCATTTAACTCAAAACTGGATTGAGTGATTAGTTAATCGCACATCCTATCATATTTCATAGAGTTTAGTATAGTGAATAGGTTGCCACTGAGTGCGGAATCCCTAATGGTGTCACTGGCAACATGACAGCGCCAAGAAGCGTTGGTACTCCGACTCCTGAATTATCTCGGACACCAAAAAGAGGCGCTACATCAACTCCTGCTACCCAATGTGTCCGAGTGCGAGCTTCTCCAAATTCAGTGCGTGTGTGTCCTTATCCTGAACGAATCCGGACCCCACCAAAATGTTTATCGCCACCATCAAGTGGGCCGCTTCAATCCCGTCGAAGTACACCAACTGTAGCTTCGTCTACATCCATCGATTCACCAGCACAATTCGAGCAGAATCGATCTCTGTTTACAACAGCAGTGTAGTCTACAACGAGGTTTACTTCAGTCTTGTTCACATCTACACAAGCGCCAATTACAGCACCCTCTCTTCCGGTAGACTGCACAACACCGTTGTCACAATCGCTTCAAGTCCTAGGTCCGGTCGTAATTCCTCTGATATTACCTCGAGCTGCAGCGTTTGCCGACATACAATAGGAAACCCAGACGTCACCTCAAGAGCAACCATCGAGCGCTGATTCATAGCGATATCAGTTAATTGTTCAGCCTGTCGTTAAATCAATAGTGAGTCAACGAGATACTTCCGGAGAGATGCTGGATGCCTTTGCAGTAAATGGAACTTCTTTTCTGGATATTGTGCACAAGATGTGGGAGCAATTTGGTCACCGCGTGGAAAGTCAAGCTGTACAACGTGATGGGGTTTGGACCGTTAAGCAACCCACTTAATCTCAGTGGTCCAAAGTAGTGCAACTCAGACTGAGCAATCACATACTCGATTGCACGAAGAGCGAACAGGCTTAAACAAACGACTTCTTTCATCGCGCGGAAAGCCTGTTAAGATACTAATGTTTTAGTACGGTCAAGCTACTACTATGGCAAAGGACCTGGACGTGTTTTTGGAAGCGTGCATTCGTCCTCAACAAACAGACCGGTCAGGAGCTACGGCCGAAATTTCTCTTCGCAAAGTTGTGCGGAACTTGAAGAACATTGGGGTTTTAGCTTCCAAGCTACGGCGTTGACATGTAGACTGTGGGCAAATCATGTAACAAGAAACCTGAAAAGGTCAACTTGGAGGGAAGGAATTGAACAGCCGCCACCAAAGCACATTTTTCACTTTTTGCGTGCCTCATATTCCCAAGCCGGACAACGATTATCAAAACCTCACTCGATCTGCACAAATGACTTTAGATGGTGAACATGGAGAGCTTGCAGACTACGAGGAGCTACGACAAGACAGGAACGCTTTTGGTCAGCGCTTGGATAGTCGCAAACTCAACGTGGAATCAAAGAAAAATGTTATTCAAGCATTTTAGAAGACCTTGAGCTGGTTTCGATCACTGATGCGATCAACCCGCTTATTGAGAATTTAACCGGCCAAGAACATGAGGAGTAGCTAGTTAGTATTGTCGTTGATTTCCTTTCGAATTCTAAATATTAAATCTTCTTCCGGTTTCTTGATCATCTCTCCAACTATATTGGACATGTCTTTTCTCCGTTGAAATTGAATTATTGGGATCGAAATCCCTTGCTCCTTTCCATCACAATGGTCATACACACGAGCCAAATTGAAGTTCTAGAATCGCCGAAATGTTTGTACGGCAAATAGCAGTAAATCACGACCACTTGATTGATTATAGTGCGCTGAAAAATCGTTTTGCCGTAGCAGAAGAGATACTCTATCGGGTTGAAAAATGGGCAGTATGCGGGTAAGAATATAGGTACGATGCAATACTCCTAAGAAAGCGAATGATATCTGGGTGCCTAAGCTCCATCAAGTATCCATACCGAATGTGACCCTGGATACTGGCGAACTCGACCACGCTTTGAGTAGGGAAAATCTCTGCAACATTTGAAGAACTCGACACGGTCGAATGTCCCTTAGGTGTCAAAATAATCAATTAAACCACGCACACCGATAAACGCTACCACAGATACCCTGGGCATGCGCTGAAAGTCTCCCCTGATAGCTAGCTTTTGCCCTTTTAAACAGTAACCAGTTTTTCTTAACATCCCTAGATTGTCGAATGAAACCTCATCTAAGAAGATGAGTTTGTAGTGACTCCAATCAATGTGGGATAGTTCATCAATGAAATGATTTACATCTCGTTCTTTGACGTGCATAGCACGTCTTTCAAGAATCTTCCATGTCAATCCAAATTCATGTATAATGCGCCAGATTGATGAAGTCAAAATTGCGAAGTGGTGGGCTTGTACGAAATCTGTTTGTGCTTCATCTAGATAGGATAGCGGATGCTTATCATAAAAATCACAAAGCCATGCTTGATGGGCTGCTGTAAACTTCTTGTCTGTCTTGCTTTGAGCTCGTTCAAGGGTTCCAGTGTCCCATACACTCGGATCCGTTTGTAAATGGTCGTCTCGGACTTGTGGTACATGAGAGCAAGTTCCTTGCTAGGCTGACTGGGTAACATTCACGACCTTTCTGATTCAAATATATAGTTTATAAATTTATGCGTCATTTGAATATAGAAAGTGACCATTGAATGACTTTCGAGTAATTACTGATATGCCCATCTCATTTATTTCTACAGTGAAATCGACGGTTCACAAACCCACCTAAAACTCGGGATAGAAATATCCTGAGAATTGTATTCTCCACTATAAGGTTTTATATGGGATATGACAACGCATTGAAAACACCAAGAACAAGTAAACGCACAAAGATGGGTGAATACTACAAGTAAGAGATGATTTGCACATCAACTGTGTGGAGCTCACACTATTGCACCGCAACAACACACTGTATCATGGTATAACCACTACCTGATCTAGGAATACCCCAAGCGTCAATCCGAAGACGGTTCATAGCGAATTTGGATGAATCGTAGCCAGTTGTAATAGTAGTTTTGTCCAATCCGAGTGATCTGTAGTTTAATGTCAGCAATGGAAGTCTCTATCTACTAGAGAGCTAGGAACTGTTTTTCTACGTAGATGCTACCTACAAAACCAACCAAGTCGGTTATTTTCGTATGTGGGATGACCGATGCTGTTCGTATGTTTCACCTACTGGCACCGTTCGTCAGCTCCCAGCAGCAAGAGAATCACTACACCAAGGCACGCGCCGCTCTCTGCTGAGTTTACCACAAGTGGTAGGCCAGTCGATCAGCGTTGCGTTCTTCATGGGGGACACGGACGGTGCTCAGTATAATGCTCTGGACACTGTGTTTTCTGGTGACAACAACTACACGCATTTGATGTGTTACTACCATTTAATTGCTAAAGTAGTGGAGCGGACGACGGGTTTGCCAAATGATTTGAAAGACGCTGTGTTTCGTCATGTGTACGACCTGCATTACTCTAGAAGCCTGGAAGACTACAACACAAACCTGACGGCAGTGGAATTGCGCTTTTCAACCAACATCCTTATAAGATCGCTCTACGCGTACTTCAAGCGGGTATGGCTAAATGAACGTTTCTGGCATTGACAGTGCTTTCACCCACCCACCGCGTTTGCTACCACCAATACTCAGTTGAGCAATTGGACCGGGCATTGAGGTGAGGCTACACTGCTCACCGTCTTTTGTAGATGGGAGAGCTGCAAAAGCAACTGACAACATGTTGCCTCCAGCGCTGAATTGATATCCGTCCGTTCCACTCTCATCTACACCATCCATGGGACTCCTCGCTCGAATGTTCACTCTATGTAACTAAGAAAGGCTTCGTGAATATAAAGTGTCTTGTGTGGTGGAGTGGGATCAGCAAAATTCTAAAGAATGCTGAATCTGGCTTGCCACTGTGCTCAGGCCACCGACTATAAGAGGGGGTATTCCTGTTGATCCGTGATCAGTTGAACTTCCTCACCTTGTGTACCCGTCGGTAGGGCTGGATCTTGCTCCTCCGGTAACTGCAGGAGAGGTCGAAGTGTTGAAGATCTTGAATGTCTTGGCGTGACGCAGGGATGTGGTTAACAGCGCGGAAAGTCTTCGCTCTGCTGCCAGGTAAGTTAAGTTGATCCAGGGAGTAGTCGAACGTGGATCACCGGTGGCGGATCTTGGATCCAGCCGTGTAGGTTGCCTTGTTCTGTTGATTTGGTTGATCTTGCGATCCCTTTGAAGTTGCTTGCAGTCTCCTATGACTGGATCTTGGCGGGGAGTTGAACGATCGATGGATCACACGGCCAAGCACTAAATGCCGTGGATCCGGAGCATGCACGTATAGAATAAGTATTAGGTAGTTGGATCGGGCCAATATATTATCCAGCTACCTAACTACACTAAATACAATATTCCTAATACGAGATCACCTTGTAGGGTCAATGCATGTCTTGATTCGAGGTGTCCGTAATGCACCAAGTGTGGATCAAATAAAGAAACTAGCCACTTGTGCCCAATGATGCAAATTCGATTCTCTGTTATTCCTAAATCCTTGATCCTGACTTGTCCTCTCTTCTACTACCTGGACCCATGTACCTTCCTTATCAGCAGCCGCTTATCTTCGGATCTTGATGCACGCTGCTGATTGCATATCTTATTTACTTGATCCACATTGGTCTCGAGTAATCATATCTGGGTCAGGTATTATCGTACCCAAATCAGGTGCCTATAATTAAGTCCGCCCAAATTGATCCAATTGTCCCCGAATCAGTTGATCTGAGTCCATCACGCCTCCTCAGATCTGGATCCGCGGTAATTACCGTAGATCCGGGGTTACCTCTCATTTCCACTCGATCCGGTCACTTCCCGTCTGCAAGTTTCCGGAAATCACTTCACCACACTTGTATGCGTGTCGACTTTCTTCTACTGGACGCAAGCTCCGATATACTTCACGTCAAGTTCTTGTTTCGCCGCCAAGGTAGCCACAAACAAAAGGTAACAAGTTCTTCAAGTGTCCGCTCGATAGGTGTCAACACTGTCCGAATGGAGGACGAAGGTTAGCCCAAATCGGGATGACCCGTGGACTTGGTCGGGCAGTCTTGTCCGTGTGCCTATCACTTCAAGTAGGCAATTGTGTACACCGTCTCTTTGCTTTTCAACAACGAGACCGCATCAACAGCAGAACTGACAACCTTCTCGTCTACCGTTGAGTGATTAAGCGCAAACGAGCAACGGTTGGGACCCCTGCAAACGTAGGGCGGCTTCGGTGTCCGGGACATGCGTTATTGTTGGAGTAGAAAATCTGGTGCGGATCCTGTATAGTATCTGGAACAATGATCCTGCATATATACCCATAGCTTCTTCAGAACATGCACCTCTGTCCACAGGTATTACAAATACCGATAGCTGTTGACAGCCTTTGATTGTCCATTAACGTGGAGAGATCGATAATAACACGCACATCAGCTAGGCAAACAATCTTGATACACTTGCCAGCTAAACAATTGATTTAGCCACCGGGATCGATTATTTATCCACACAAGCGAGTTGGCTGCGCTGTGAAACGGCTCAGCACTCTACGTCGGGGAACTGTATTACTGGCTACTGTTATTAGCCCCACATAGCCTGCTTATAGGAGAAAATGTAGTACCGGGCTGCCTTGGCAACAATGTTGATATTCACGAAATTTGCGGGTATTGGTAGTAAGACAGATACTTCCTAGTTCCATAACGGCGAGGAATTGTGTTGTCCTACACTATCTATGCTGACAGTATAGCAGCTTCAAATGTGTCACTAAACATACCAGTTTTCGACTTTGTCTTAGCTTGTAGGACAAAATTATCTGTTTGGCGTGATCTGAGTATGGGTTGTATCCTCAGCAGATTCAGCGTGTCAGTGTTGACACTTCAGATAGTAATTTAGAGGTAAAATCCGTGTCAAACAAACTTCTAGTAAAATAAAATTTTCCTACGAAAAAGTTTGCTAGGACAATAAAGCGTTGTGTATATTATACCAAACAGCGGTTTGGTCTTTTGTGGAAGGACAGATTGAAGCGAGGTTATCGGTAGCCGTACAGTATCAATGGATAGTAAATTAATAATTACACTTAAATTTAGTATTGGTAGAATTGTGTGCACGCCCATACATTGTTCATGATACAGTATGGAAAAATAGAACTGAACGTACTTTATTATAAACTATCCTTCTAAATGAAGCTGCACGTACATGTATGCGTTGGCTTAACATCTTATCCGTTGGACGACTATGTTTTAGGGTCCTGGTTTATGGTTCTTGTCATGCAGTTGTGCCTATATGGAGCAATAGCACAATAACAATGCAAGGGTCACACAATGTTATTCTGTCTCGTTCAACTCATATCTTGTTATTTTTTTAGCCTAAGAGGTTAAACCGGAGTTTCGTAGCTGGTGAACTTTCATCTACGTTTAGTTTCACTATCTTGTATAATAAAAATCCAGAAAACTTAATAATTTAAGAAAGGTCTGCCCTAATTAGACATTTTAGCGCCTTTTTAGACCTTTTAGAATTTTACGATTGAATGTCAGTGGTTTGTACGGAATGTGTGATACACACTACGACGTTTTTTTGCCCGCGGTACCAAAACTATACTGATTTTAATCATATTTACTAGCCAATCATATGTGCCCCTCAGCGTGACTACACACACAAGCACACACACAAGCACACACACAGAGACAACGAATTTATTATATAGATGTATCGACGATTTAATCACCTGGATCAATGATATAGCCACCTGGATCGATGATTTACCATTCGGATCGATGTTTTAGCCTCCTGGATCTATGATAAAGTTTTAAACAAACATTTTAAAGGATCTGACGTTGTGTTAGCAAGAGCGCGAGTTTTTGCGATATCTCCTAATCCACTCAACAGCATGAAAGCCTGTGGGCTACAAGCGCATTCATCTTGAAAAAAAAACTTTCCCGCACTTATCGATGGTGCCGCCTTTGGGTTTGTTCAGCTTTCTCTTATTGCGATGTCCGGCTTGTCTGGGTTATCGTTGCACGTGTGCTTGTCGTTCGCCAGATCTCGATTAGAATCACAGCGCTTGAAGCAGTGCGTACAGCGGTATCTCTCCCTGGTTACAGCTTCGGTCGCATTTTTTCCTTATCCATCCTGTCCACACGGATGAAACTGTGACGTATTATACGTCAAGACTCGTGCCTCCAGCGTGTTGCACACAAGGAGGCACGCAGCCTAAACCGTGATTGGCTTAACGGCACGATTCCTGAACTCTGATTGGTTAAATCCGTGGTGTTCTGATTATGATTGGTTAAAATTATCGTACTTCAACTTGTAGGATTTATTAGTCTGTAGCAGGAACATCTAACCTAAATTCACTTTTCAATGTGTCTTCGTGTTGCTACCCTTCCTCAACTTATATTACATAGTAGCACTTATAAACTCCTAGTTTCGACTTGACCAAGAAATCGACCCTCGAGCCGACAAATAATTTTCAAGAGCTGTACCGTAGTGATGGAAGAGGCCACCACTCCACAGACCGTTGAGGGCCTTCTACAGCAGCTGGCAAGGCAGCAGACTGAATTTCATGGTCTCATGCAACAGCAAATGGCTGCTAGCCGAAGTCGCATTGACGCGCTCTCCGCACGGTCAACTGTGGCTCGCAAGCATCAACCCCCTACCTATCAAGGCAAGCTCAACGAAGACCTGTAGTTACGGTTCTTCGCTATCAAGCAGTACTATGCTAATTATCATCCGATGATGAGCGATGAGGCATCCAAATTCGTCATCATGGTGTCTACTCATCTGAATGTCACCCCTATGAACTGGTATCGTCAATTCGCGATCGAGTGCGATCACGCTGGTCGTGTGAAGAC
>NBNE01001752.1:0-11119 GCA_002215365.1 Phytophthora megakarya | reverse complement strand
TGTATTAGGCTATAAACGCCGGTACCTTTCCACTGAAGGACTGCAGTGGGTTAACGCGAGAGCGTCATATCGCATCCTAGTCCAAGGTCGTGACTAGGCGCGCAAATTAAGGATTAACCTACCACCGATCAGGATACCGAAGCGCTTACAACCGACCCAGTGTAAGGGGTCGTTCCTGGACTTCAGGTTAGATCCAACAATTGCTAACCTCTACAGGGAATCAAATGTTGTTGGTGGGAACTCGCCCAACTAAGCGAGAATTTGATCGTGCCCTACAATTATCGTGCCCTACACGACGCGACGATACATGGAGCTGTGAATGACTCCAGAACTAGAATCTTATTGGACACTGGCGCGTCCGTGAGCATTATGAGTCTTGATCGAGCGCGTAGAATCAAACTCAAGCTCCGGATACACCGTCAAAGCAAAGTCTCTGTTTTAGGAGGAGTGACTACTTACATTACTACTCATGCTCAAGTGAAGATAACCCTCGGATGGAGTGTGGTGTACGTCCTGAATATCTGGGCTGGAAATATTGGAGAAGGTGTTGACGTCCTGCTAGGCATGAACTTTATGCACTCGGCAGGCGTCCGACTCTGCATACGAGAAGGCTTAGTCAAGCTGCCAGACGAAGAGACTGTGATTATGTATGATGATGGCGAGCGGGTTCTGGGCGGTGCGAATGACTGAACGAGCGAAGTTGATCTCTGCGTTTGTCTGCCCGTTCGGCCACTTTCAATGACTCAAAATCCCTTTTGGGTTTAAGAATGCACCGCTAAGTTATCAGAGCATCATCAACAACCGCCGGTGGGGATTCGTCCGTTTTCAATTGGCGATTCAAGTCAGCCATAGTGACTTCGGCAGCACGATCTCTTGATGACAGGAACGAAGGAGACCCTCGGCATTCTCACGGAGACCAATTTCAGTGAGCAGATGCCCCTCGGCATTCTCGCGGAGACCAATTTCAGTGAGCAGATGCCCCTCGGCAGCTTTCTGGGCAGATTGTGCCGCGTGGACGTAACCACGGAGGATGCCCTCGAGTTCAGTCGGCGCGGGCTGTTGTGCAGGGCTCGGGTATATCGCGGCGGAGTAGATAGATTCGACCGAATCCGCGGCATCAACGAGATCCTGGACCCGGCGGTTGCGGCGGATCGCAGGCTGGAGGTGAAGACCGACAGCGAGCCTCCCTAAGACCTCCATCTGGGACGAGAGACCTGACAAGTTACGAAGTCACGACTTGTCAACCACACCATTTACCAAATCACACAACGCTTCTCTGATCAGCGTCTGCCGAGGAGTGGTCGGAGCAACTGGAGGCGCTGGAGAAGGAGTCGTCGGTGGAATTGAGACTGAAGGTGCAGCCCCCTTCCGAAATATGGTCACAGTTGCCGCAATCTCTTCTGAAGTCGGAGCCACACCTCGAATAGTGTTGCCCTGAGGTGTGATGGAAGTCTGGGAGCAAACAATGATTAGAAAAAACGATATTTGAGGCATGGAAAGAGTGAAGTAAGTGCACGTACTGGTAAGTCAGCCGGCTCCGGCGACGACTGAGCATGATCAGCGGAAGGAGGCTCAACTGAAGGATATGAGGTCGCCATGGTCTCGGCTGTTGAAGCCTGCGATGACACAATAGACGTGGGAGTCGGCGTAGCTTCCGATGACTGTGAAATGCGACAACCAGTCAGCACCACGACATGAGAAGAAGAAAGTAAGATTGTTACCTGTCACGAGGCCGCGCTAAAGGAATTGGAGAAGACTCCCCGAGCGGAGTGGCAAACTTGGATGCTGTGGAAGAGCCAACTGGAACAGGAACCTGGAGCATGAAAATGGCGCTAAGATGAAAACGCCAAAGAATCAGAACGATAGCGAGAGAAGTACTTTGCTCACACCAGATAGAGGAGCCGATGGTGAAGAAGAAGAAGCTGGAGGGTGACTCGGGTGGTTCTCGGAGGATGACGTTGGCTAAACGAGATATGAGGAGCGGTTAGTGACGAACAGCCAATGGTGAAGGTTGTGGAAACTCACCAAAGTGTCGGCAGCCAGCATCTGGGTGGCAGCTGCCTGCGCAGCGCGAAGTGCCTTAGACTCGGCAGGCATGAAGCACGTGTAGAGGCACAGCGATGCTCACCAAGTACCGTGGATCAGAACGCAGTGGGGGCAGGTGTGGTGTAGTAAATCACCTGTGAACCAACGGTAGGAAGCGAAAACTGGGAGGCCGCGTTGTGGTCAGTCCCTGTCAACGAAGACTGACTGCCAAGTTCGGTGGTTCTCATTGGTCGATAAACCAATGGTGACGAAGAATCAAGGAAAGGAGGCCATGCCGAAGACCGAGCCAAAATAAAAGGCTTATCAATGGGTCGAATCATCGGCATGTCCTAATTCCAACGACTAGTCTCAACCGGACGTGAAACCGCTCAAGATCCAAGCCCAAGAGAGCATTCTCGACTCGTCGGAGCAACGGGAGTTTTAGGGAGTTCCATAACGGACGCATTTATATTAGATATTTGTATATGACTACAGGAAACATTAAGGATTAGATCAGCCCATGAGGGTAAATATAACAGGACCGATTTTCCCACCAACCTCAAGAGTCAAGTCCGACCACTCAGCGGTAAGTCCTGTGTGGTGTAGGTCGTACTTGGTAGGTAGTATTATGCCTGTCGGTGTGCACGCGAACTAGTGTTCTGTGCTGTACGCCCGTGGCAAAGCCAAGAGATTTGGCATTGTGTATTGGGTATTAGGGCGAGTCATCGGCATTGAATCCTGCCATACATTGGGAGGCGGATCGACAGATTGCGAGTCTCCGCCTTACATTGGGAGGCAAGACTTCGGCATTCTTACAATTCCAGCGCGGGATTAACCCCGGCACCCACGTATAGAGCCGTATAAGGCCAGTACCCTTCAGTTGTTGGAACTGCGTGGTATATTGAGTGTGTGTGAGCATCCTAATCTTGCTCGTGACTAGGATTGCTGAGCTTTTAGTGGTTGACCTGTGGGAACCACAGTACACAGAAATACAGACCAACCCGGTGCAAGGGATCGTACTAAGGCCTCCGGGTTCTTGGGTTGACCCCAAATAAGCGTACTAAGTCTTCGCGACGAAGTGGGTGTTGTTGGAGGGAGCTGTACCTATATTTTGGGCGTATTCCGATACGACAGGACATGACTGTATTCCGACGCAATATCCCGGCTCCATCACAAATGGGTCCGGTCTTGGGAAGAAGCTCGTATATTGATGATATCGGTCATGGGGCGTCGATCTGGGACCTACTATATGAGGATCTGGAGGCGTTGTTATACAGACTACGATACTGGAATATCTCTGTAAGCTTACCGAAAAGTGAATTTGGAAAGTTGACCATCCCATTCCTTTCTCATGAGGTGAGTGCGGACGGAATCAGAGCCTTGCCGAAGATTGTCAAAGGCATAGAGGACTTACCTTTCCCGTCAACGTACAAGGGGGTACAGTCCTTCTTAGGAAGTCTGAATTACTACATTAAGTTTATTGAAGACTTACCGGTAGTCGCCGCTGTGCTCTACGAACTGGACGAAGAGCGTGTACTCGCTGGACGGAACCTGGAAGCCGCAAAGGAGTAATTCGAGATACTGAAACGTAAGATCGTGCCGACCCCGCTGCTGCGACATCCAGACAGAACCAAGCCTTTTGTGATCATTCCGCATGCTAACCAGTGGGCGGTGTGTGCTGTTTTGGGTCAGGAGCATGGAGGACTCATACACCCAGTACGATTTACTGGTAGAGTGTTGTAGGAATCAGAGCTACGTTACCACATAGTTGCGAAGGAAATGCTCGCAATTTTGCTGACTCTGGATGTTTTCAGACCTCTGGTCCATGGATCAGAATTCCCGGTTGTGGTGTATACTCGCTACTCTGTGCTAAAGTGGTTATTACAATCCAACACCGCCGATGGACGACACCTGAAGTGGGGATTGGAACTATCAAGATGGACACTGGAAATCCATCGGACTCAGAAAGATGAGGACGGCCTTGCGGTCATCCTTAGGTCCGGTGTCACTCCCAGGGAACATTTAGTTAAAGTTGCAGAGACCCTGATTCCCACCATGGGGCGTCTGAAAGTAACGCCACCAGTGAGTCTGGAAATGTTGGATGCGAGTTACCAAGGCTACGTTCTGAGTTTGGATGGCGCTGCGAAGGTTTCTACCTGCCGAGGAAGCTGCGGATGTATACTGTGGAAACTGCCAGGGTGGCACGTTGTGAAGACTGAAGGACACATCCTAGAAGGTGTGATGGTCAACGATGCTGAATATCATGGTTTGATTCTGGGGCTAAATCTCGCTATGAAGTATGACGTCAAGGAGCTTGTGGCAATCGGAGATTCCTGAAACGTCGTCCAACAGGCTCAGGGTCTGATTAATTGCAACCAGCCTAACCTGCAACGACGCCTAGCTGAGTATGAGGATCTCAGGAAGAATTTTGTGACTGTGAAGTTGATACATGCTAAACGCGAATTTAACCAAGCGGCCGACTTCTTGACTTCTAAGACTCTCGTGCTCGGAGAATCCTGGGAACTCAATGACCCCGATGAGACAGTGCATCTAAGGCTCGTATCCAGAATCCCTGAAAACATCATGAATCCTTCTGAAATTTCAGGTACCCCTGTGACTGATGCGGTTCGTCCGGACCAAGTCGAACTTGGAACGGATACTCCTGATGCTGGAATACCTGAGTCTTTAGCTGCCGCGGCTGAGGCATTGATGGTGATGACAAGGTCACGTGCAGAAGCGGACACAGGTTCCCGGAATCCTGGAGACCAGTCTGGATACTTGGATGAACGTTGGAGGAGAATAAAGGTTCACCAGGACGAAGATCGGTGGATCCAGCAAATGCAAAAGGTTCTAAAAGGAGATGTGTCAGATCTTCCACGGATCCAAGTGAAGGAAATTGCGAAGGTTTCTGACCAGTTTGTGTTGGATTCACGTGAAGTCCTCTACAGACTGAGTACACCCACTCCTGAGAGGCCCCACAACAAACGGTCGGAACTCAGACTGGTGGTCCGAGAGACGTTACGTGCTGACATGTTACATTACTCGCACGAAGACTTTCAAGGCGGTCACCAAGGAATAAACAAGACGTTTGAGCGATTACGTTCAGAGTTCTACTGGACCGGGATGTACGCCGATGATCAGAAGTTTGTGAGAGTGTGTAGATTGTGCGTCAGCAAGGGGCGACTACCATTTGTTTACTCGTCACCTGGCAATATCGAACCGAGATGTCTGTTCGAGGTGGTTTCAATGGATTTTGTCACTGAACTACCTGAGTCCGATCGTGGAAATATATACTTGTTGCTGTTCCAAGATCAATTCTCAGGATATGTCATGTGTAAACCCATGCGGAATACCGAAGCCATGATGTTGCTGAGGCATACGAAGAGTGTGTATTGAGGAGATTTAGGGCAAGTTCGATGATCAGACATGATCAGGATCCTTGCTTCATGAGCAAGGTCTTCGCTACATTCAGAGACCATCTGAAGAGTAAGAACGTGCGACGTTAGGATACCGGCCTCAGGCCAATCGACAGCTGGAACGCTCAGTCCAAACGGTAATGCGAAGTGTCAGTGCGTATGTCGCTGAAGTTGACCAGAGTGACTGGGACGAGCATGCAGAACGTTCATGTTCGCCTTGAACACCTCGTTCGACGCTGCGAGACTAGATACACCGTTTTACCTGGTCCATGGCTGGGACGCCCAAGGAACCATCCCTGCGATGCTGGGCCCGAAGCCGTTCACAGCCCAAGAACGAACGGCTTTGGAGTGTCGTCGGAAGGTGCACTGGGATTATAGTAATGCCCTTGCGTGTGCTGAAGACTTGCAAAAGAAGACGAAGCGTGCGAGATCTGCTGCTCAGACTCGTAAGTAGACAGAACTCTCGGATCGTGTAAAGGCAGGTTTCGAAGCCGATGATTCTGTATGGTTGTATATTCCCAAGGTCCGCATGGGGTTGAGCCGTAAGTTAGCTCACCTGTGGCACGGACCTTTCCGAATCGATGAGATTCATGATGATTTCAGAGTCAAGCTCAAAATCCCAGGCATAGGCAACCGTGTGAACCCGTGGGTCCACATTAGTCACCTCAAACCAAGAGATCTATTCTCTAAGCGACCGACCTAAGGGATACAAGTCTCAGAGGATGACGGTTTTGACGCAGCCTTGCTACCAGAGGATAGTTGGGAGCCAGGATGAGTACGAAGTTGAAGAGATCCTGGATCTCTGGTGGATCAAGCGTACAAGGACCTCCACGCGTTCTCGAGAATATCGGATTATATGGAAAGGATACACGGATCCAGAGTGGATACCTCTAGTCCAACTTAATTGTGGGGCATTGCTATACGAGTTCGACCAGGGTGCTATGCGAGAGCACGTTTCCAAGCTATGCAAGCTGGGGATGATCACCCTGGGAACTAGTGCCGAAGATAGCCTGACCTAAGGAACTTGTATGTGTGAACAGGATGGTATTGATTTTGAGAACCGTGAGTGGTCGTTTCCTGGACCCAGTGAGGATCTCAGAGAATGGCTAATGTGTGAGTGAGTGGCATGGCAAAGATTATCATTAAGTGGCAAAGAAGTCAAGATACGAGAGCGAGGAGTGGAAAACGATTAGTATTAACGGGTTTACTGCCTGAGACTGAGAGAAAGGAGAGTGACTCCGGCATCATCCAGAGTACGTGGAGAACAATAACTGACGAAAGGAGTTCACGCCGCAGATAAGGGAATCACATTCCGGGCTCTGCGTTCAGGCATCATAAGAAATGGGTGCATGAATGAAGGGACTGTAGCCAGAATGTCATCGTCGCTGTGTGCCGCAGCCCATTGAGTGCGGACGGGAGCTTCCGCATCCAAGTCATCAGGCTGAGCAGCGTAGTCAGGGACCCCACGGCGAATAAAGGGCGAATGTTTAAGATCCTTGAGGATCTAGTGGCACGCACACACAGGTAGCGTCCACAGACCAGGTTCGTAGAGTAGCGTCTTCGGGAATCTAGCGATCGCAAACAACCGTTTGAGTAAAGCCTCGTACTGTATCCGAAGCCGTTTGACGTCTCTGCGACGTTCATCGTACAAGTCATGAGAAGCATCTATGTCAGCAGCATCTCGCGACAAAAAGGAGATGGTTAGCCAGTGGAAAATGGCGCACCAAGTCTTGGCGTTGATTCGCATGAAGTCCACGCAATCTTTGATTCCATCGAACGTCTCAGAGTTCAGGCCACGCACCTCGTGAAAGTAAAACACGATGTTGCGATCCTGGAACATCACAGTCCAGGGCGCCCTGATGCGATCGCCGTCTTTATCGCGAGCAGCATGACCGTTTACTGGTCGAGGAACGTGAACCAGAGCCAGGTAAGCCTCCAGATTCCATCGCGCCTTCAGAATGTGGATGTCGGGCTTGTGCGGCTCAACGTCGGAATACCCCAGGGACTGTTGACAGAGATCGAACTTCACCAGAATCCCGAAGATGCGATAAGAGACGTGAGCCTCCCGACATGCAGCCTCCACCATGTCCAAGTGTTTCCCTTGAAGCTAGTCGTAAGCCAATTTGGCCAATTTGGACCAAATACGTCGGTGACCCTCAGATGAAACTTCCACCCTGGCCCGACGGAGGAATATAGCGACGGAGAGAGCAGGTATCTTGCGCTCGCGTGGAGTGCCGCCATATTTCGGGACGACTTGAGACTTGGAGCTGGTAATGACTCGGTACTTGGACTCCGCGGACGCACCGTGGCTCTTGGGTTTACTACCCTTGTTATTCTTGCTTCCGGTCTTGGACTCTTGAGGGCTAGCAGGACTTGTAGTCGCGGGCTTGGACTCTTGTTCACTTTCGTCGGACTCTTCGCTAGATTCGTCGTTGTCAGCAGCGGCCTCAGCTCGTGCAGATTTGACCAGCTCCGCCTGTGACAACTCGTAAGACGGATCCTGAACCTCATCGTCCGAAGACTCAGGGAGCTTGGCTTGTAGAGCCTCAGCCTCTCGCGTCGACTGCTTGCGATTCTGGACCTTGATGAAGCACCGACCCAGAGGATGCCAAGGAGGAGTGGGTTCCCGCTTGGCCTGGCGTAATCGTAAAGTCCCCTCTGCGCTGGTATAAAATCGCTCAGGGACGAAACGACACCAAGGAGTCTCATCCAGCTGACCCGCGTGAACCACTTGGGCTAAAATACGACAGATAGACTCCCAATGCGCAAGGTGGTGAATGCCTTGACTCTCAGAGACCCACTTCATGGCGCACTTGAAATCCATCCCGGACAACAAGAGGTGTTGAACATCCTCCGGGAGGTTAGTCCAAAGCATCCCAACTGGGAGAGCACGACCGGCCTCCGCCAGATCCCGAGCGTCAGGGACGTTTCCGGGCGAGTACACCAGCATATTCCTAGGCGAATAACCCCGAGGACGGAGTTGACGGTCGACTTCACGTCCCGAGCCCCGAGGTGGAACCAAGGCTGGACGCTTGGACACAGGCGCATCCCGCGCAGCAGACACCTTCCGTTTCTGGTTGCCAGTCCTCGATCCAGATGTCGAAGCCCTTTTGTTCCGCGCAGGAGGCGATAAATTGGGGACAGCAGGCCGTCTTGGTCCTTGAGAACCCGACGGCGAGTTGCCGTTATCGGTCCTGGAAGAAGGCCTTGCGTACCCGGGACACTCGCAGCTTGGGTCGTCCGAGGTAACCACATTTATGTTAGTGAGCCATCCCTCTGGGATGGGCGTACCCTCAGCGAAGTGATGAAGGAGCACCGCGAGGCACATCCAGTTAAACATCACATTAATCTTGGGCTGATTACCCATGAGGAAATCCACGAGGGCGTTCACGTCCAAGACGCGTTCATCAGCGCGCCTTTCAGCCGCTTGACGGGCGGCCTCAGAATCTCGAAGTTGGGCCTGGAGCCGCGCAACTTGGTCTGGCAACTCTCGAATGCACGCTTGGTGCTGGAATTCAGCGTCGCGATGACCTTGGCGCAGGAAATCTTCACCGTCGATGTGATCCTGCTTAAGAGTCCGCACGCGTTGGCCCCAATGTCGACACATGGCTGTCCACTCACGACGCATGACGTCGAAGGTTTCACGAGCCAATAGAGTCTCAGATGACAGTGTGCCGCAACCCTCGGCCTCTGAAGCCGCAGAAGGTTTCAGGAGCCAATAGAGTCTCAGATGACAGTGTACCGCAACCCTCGGCCTCTGAAGCCGCACGGAGATGACGGATAATGCCCAGAAGCCGGCGGATGAAGGATAGTTGATCATCCTCTCCGCCAGGCGAACCAACGGGAACTGGCCCAATAGCGCGGCCGACTCGCGCTGACCCGCAATAGCTTTCACTTCAGCGGCGAGGGAATCAGGCACAACGCGCAGACGCAATGTCGGCAAGCAGTCAGCAACATCGCCGCCCATAAGTGTGTTGAGATCTTGAAGGTCCGTAAGGTCCAGACTCTCGAAGCACAAGAGAACCTCCAGGCCACCATGCCCAGGATATACGTTTGCGCCACCTTGTATCGCAACGATCGACGCAGGTACGCCGACCAGAGGAATGTCGGGGCCGCCGTAGACAGGCGGCGCATCCCAACTAACGGGAGCCAAAGCCATGTCAGTGTCTGCCAGCGTCGCAACCCCGGAGATGCCGCCAGCCAGTGACATCTTTTCCACTTCAGCTGGCGTGAGGAAGTTGGCGGGGAAGCACACCAGTGGATGTGTCCACAGGCGCTGTGGCGGATGGCACTTTAATGCCCGGGTCCGCAGTGTCAGCGTCGGCAGACGGCGTGTTGTCGGGAGCAGGATCGGTCCCTTGGACAGGGACGACCGCAGCCTCAGACGTCGGCGCCGCAGGAGGTGTCGAGCCGAGAAAAAGAGAGCCTTGAGCCATGTTGGAAAGAAGCGTGAGGCAACTTGTGTCGAACGAAGAAAATCTTGAAGTGGCACCGTTCTCTGAAGAAAGTTCGAGCCGTTGATGGACTGATGGGTGTCGACAGTTACCGGTATATTGGTACTCAGGACTTCGAAAATGAATTGATGGATGGACTTGGAAATGAATTGGAAACCGGATTCAGGAGAGTCTAAATGGGTCTTAGAGAATGAGTGAACTTGGGTTTGAGGTATAAGTCGGACTCAGGGTGAAAATGGAGATATGACTTCGTGATCCCAGACATGACTTGCCAACTTGAATGAAAATTCTGCATGGCTAGGAGGGACGGTTGACCTGAAGTGTTTTGGAATTTCTCAAGGAAGCAAGGATTTGTATGGATCCAGGAATTAGGTAATATATACATGATTGCCAAATGTGAATGTGTGGAAAGAAAAGTGACTGTGGGATGTGTGATAAGCGATTGACTTGGAGAAAAGCATTGTGATGCTCAGTTCAGACTCACCCTCGTCCTGAATACGGGTACTAATGATTGTGGAAAGTGTTGGTGCAAACGTATTGTACGAAGCACCCCGTATTGCCTTAGTTCAACCCAGAAAACGTCAGTCCCGAGCTCAAGAACATCACCAACAAGGACTATTTATGCACAATATTCACGATCCAAGAGGGGACGGACCAGCAAAAGAGATGAACAACAGACGGAGTTGTGATATGTTCTACAAGCAGTGTGGAACGTTATATTCCAGAGTCCGACCAAGTATCCCAGAACCCCGTCATTAATTCCTGAATCCCGAAGAAAATCTCTGAGTCCAGACGTCAAAGTGTCTGGAACCAAGGTTATCTACGCTTGCATGAAGACATTACACTATGGATTCAGGGATTCTACGATGAAACAAGACATGATCCAGAGATTCAAGTACATTTCGATGGATTCTATATCACGATACGCTATGGAGTCCCTGCTGGGGTCAGAGACCTGAATTGAAGTGTAACGCGATCAAGTGGTGACAAGTCAGTGCGAAGTGGGGTGATGTGCTTCATATCTGATGATGTTACGTGGATGCATAGTGGAACCAAGTGTGTATGAAAAGAGATAATGGAACCAAGTGTGTTTGAAGTTCAACCATGATGAGTGTACTTAGGTATACTGAAACCAAGATATTTACCCCGGATCCTAAAAGATCGAGTGAAATAGGGAACATAGGATACCAAGAGAAAGATTTAGCAGTATAAGAGAAGATAATC
>NBNE01001751.1:0-11122 GCA_002215365.1 Phytophthora megakarya | reverse complement strand
TTGCTCAATGGATGGAAGCTCCATGTTGTTCTTCGTGTAGAACCACGTTGTTAAGGTCTTTGAGCCCAGAATCGGTTCTCCGGCCGTCAGCGCATTGATGTAGTCATCAGATTCTCCTTTCACCAGCTTCAGAGCAGCCCGATGTTCGTCTGGAAGCCACTTGAGACTTTCCTCCTTCATCTCCTCCGCAGAAGGGCGGAAAACAGGGACGACCTCTTTGCCGCCCTCACCTTTGACGGGCTCCTTCGCCAGGAAGAGCTGTAGCTTATCTGCGTCGACATCCTTCAAGTCATTCGGCTTCTTGTCCTGGATCGCGTCCTTCAAGTCCCCCACCGTTTCATTCTCGTCGATGTCCACAGGGAACGAGCTGCCCGCTACGCCAACGATCGCACAGAAAAGCTTCACCATCTAGATTCAGGAATGAGAAAGAAGGCGTACTTAAGCGGACATGAAGGTTGTGAAAGATCAGTCTCATCATACAAATATCCGGTATTTGCATCAAAGGAATGATAAACAATAGTTTCTGGACTGTCATACACACAAACAGGATAAAACCTAAATTAGTGTTGTAGTCCTTTTGTTGGGCTAAACTCGGATTGAAGAACAGAAAACATGCAGTCGCAAATGACTGGCTCAGACTGTCCTCAATTTTCCATGTCAAACTCGTTGTCATTTCGACTTTGGCATCGCTTCCAACAACCTCTTTACTCTCGACAGGAATGCAATGATGATTCAACCTTTCATTTTCAGACTAGAGTTTCTGAATCCAGGGGGTAGTAGCCCTGGTTGTTGAGACGTTTACTCTGAGCATCCCGTTCATTTGTATTTTAAGCTACGTATCGTACAGACCATTTGCAGAGGAAAGGAATGATGCATTTATTTTCTGTCAACCATCTTTCGGGGCTGATATCTTCCAAGTATTTGATGCATAACTAGAAATACTGACCTTTCCTCATTACACAGTTGTAATGTACTTAGACTTGTTCACGTCCACTCGGTCCAGTCGACAGCAACCCAGCACTTGCTCTGGTAGCTCCTCGTCCGTCTCGCCCTGGACCACGAACGCCACGTCGATCACCAGTCGCGACGTCTTGTCCAGGAGGGAGTGGATGCCGCGACGCGCAATGTACGAGAAGGCGTGAATGTCCACGACAACCTCGGTGCTGCCGTCTTTGAAGTGGTAGATGCGGTGCTGCGGTCGTGTCAGCACAGGCGTCGCGTTGTGGCTCACCAGCAGCTTCTTGGCCATACCCGTGATGCCGCATTCGTCCTGGTTGGTCACTTGCGCGATGACCTTGAAGCGGTCGGTCAGTGACGTGTCGTCTCCCGCCTCCAAGAACCTTTTCAGGAGCTTGAGAGTTGTGGTCGTGGGGTTCTTCAACTCCTGCAATGGACCCGTTAGTTTAGCTCATGGGTGAGATTTCGATGGACTTACCTCGAAGATTTCGTCTGGGATCTTCCAGTAGAGAGCCAAGCTGTAGCCTGGACCATCGTACGAGCCGTCGCCCCACACACTCGGTCCGTACGAAGGAAGCTGAGGACAAAATATTAGAAGCGTCATTTACTACGATGATGTCGCCGGCACTTTACCTGCGCGTTAATGATGAAGAGCCGACTATTTTCATGTTCTGGTGGAAACTCGACACGCTGGGAGATCAGATCCATCTTACTATCGGTTCGAACTAGATCAGCTGCGATAAACTCGAACAGCGCTGGCTTAGACGGCTGCAGCAACACATTCGCGGCTTAGTACTAGTATGCTCAACTGATGCTAAAGCGTACCTCTTTCTTTCGTGACTTCTTGTAGTCGGAGCTGCGAATTGCGAATGTCTCGGCCCGTGTCGTCGTCCTTGAATGCTCCACGTTGCTCGATCGACCGTTTGCTTGCATCTCGCATCGATTCATAGTGCTACCCATTGGAAACTTGGAAAACTGTCGATTACCAGCTCCGCTGGAACGTCGGCGAGGCATATCACAAGATTCATCCACGCTATTGTCACCATTATCGCTTCGGTTTGTACACGTAGAACTTGAGATCTTGTGCAAACAGCAGATCTCTGGGTTTCTGCATTGCGCAATATCCGTACCAAGCAGAGCATTATCAATACTGCCGTTCACGTCCAGGAAACTTCCTCCCACACTTCCATGACGCGGACGATGCAATGATTCCGGGTTGTAGATATTCACCACAAACATGCACGTGACTACAATACAAACGAACACTTTCCACAGCACGTGCTCGCTGTCAAGGCAACGAATCGCCACAATGTTCAGCATGAAACCTACAATGAGGCACTGCTTGGTTCCATCGACATGAATGTGAAGATGCCAACACGAAGCATCTGGCAGTCCACTATCAGGTCCTGACGAGAATTGCGTCACGATACGCGGCGGGATTTTACGCTTTGGGGGAGAAGCTGAAGACACATGAGTGGTTTGTGCGTCTTCAGCAGTATCCTGATGACTCGGGGATACACGTCCTAGAGTTGGGGGTGGGGAGTCGTGACCATTGTTAGTTGTTGCTTCTTGGGCACCTTCCGATTCACGTGTCCGTGCATTTTCTTCTTCCTTTTGCTTCTGAACGAGACGCTGTCGATAGAGCTGTTGATGTGAGCGTGACCATTGTTAGTTGTTGCTTCTTGGGCACCTTCCGATTCACGTGCCCGTGCATTTTCTTCTTCCATTTGCTTCTGAACGAGACGCTGTCGATAGAGCTGTTGATGTGAAAGTACCGGCGCGCCATTGTTGGCCATCCCATTGTGCGAGTCTTTCCGGTTAATGGCCTCAGCTATCGCAGATGTCCAGAGATCGAAATCTGTCTCCATATCTGCGCATAACTGGGAGATCAAAGAAGCATGTCACAAGAATGTTTACCAACGTAGTAAACCGTTTTCTTACCTTATATTGGACACCACGCTTGGAATCAATATCGTGGAGCGACAACGTTGACACCTGAAAAAAATAGCGAGTCGGGGCATTTCTCGCTAGAGTCTTCTCGAAAAGCAGTGATACATTGTCCATATTCAGGTCCAATGCACCGCGGTACCACGGGTGAGCCTCGTTCAGGTACAACAGCGTTTGTTGTTGCTCCTGTACTTGATCTTGCTCTTGTTTGCTAGGATTATTGGGCTCCTCAATAGTTGTGGCGCTTCGAACGACAGATTCAGCTTCTTTCGTCTCAATAGACCCGCTCAAACGCCCAGGATTTCCGTCGCTGTTATTGTCGTTCTCAATAGTACCGATAACTGACGACTCCTGCGTTGATGGTCCAAACGACTGTCTTTTCGTTCCGGTAAGCTGGTTAGTGGAGGAAGCACTGACACCTTTTCCAGTCGGGACAGGAGAATCCGCCATGTGAACGATGTTGCCGTGAGATGAAGATGATGTGGGCATGTGGTTGGCAGGATTGTGCCGGTAATAGGAAAGAACACCTCGCTGACGATCAAGCACAAACCACCTTCGGTGCCATGATCGCTTCTTCCCCCACTTACTGTCGCTGATCTTGTGCAAGTATCCACAGACATACTTTTTCGTGCTTTGAGACTCCGATGAGAACGAGTAACCTGCTGAAAGAAGTTCCACTGCAGCTGGATCGTCGCTGTGGTGATCTCCAGCATGTTGGTTGTATCCTTGAGACTTGCCGACGTGCAAGATACTTCTTCCCACGTGGCCAACTTTTGAAATGCCACCACCGACTGCTTTGCCCATGTATCGCCCCATTTTTTGAACACCACGTGAGCGCGAACCTCGAGATCGCTCTTGACCTCGACGTGGTAGTGCCACTGAGTGATCAGATGGGTAGAATGGATCCCGAGCAGATACTGGTAACGACGCCGTATCTGGGTGTTGTCCACTTTGGCTTAAATCACTCGTACGCTCAGTGTTTTCGTCGTGCATCACTCTACCAGCCTCTTTCAAAATACTCGTCAGTTCATCGTTACCATTCATCGAGCTGCTGCTGTCACGATATGAGCTTTGGGACATCTCCACCTCTGTTAGGTGGTCCGAGTCGTACATCCCGTCCGAATCTTCATCACCGCTGTCTTCTCCTCCAATGAAGTCAAAAGAACTGAACGGGTTCCGGTTTGAATCATTTCTGCACGACGGACTGTTATTCAAAGGGTCCCTGGAATTCACGCAGGCGGAATGTGAGTAAAGCAAAAAGTATGAACACAACCATTTTGTTTCTCAACATACGAGTTTGAAAGAAATTCTTCATTAGTGCGGATGGAGCTGATGGGACTTCCAGGTAGTGGAGATGGGGGAAGGTGAATAGCAAGGAACTATCATCATACACAACCAATAATATCATATTAGATAAATTCGCAGAAATTGCAACGTCAAGATACTCACCTCCATAACGTCTGGGTATTTGCGAACCCAGGTGACGAACTGCGAGTTTGACAGCTGTCCTGCCATCGGAATCATACACTCCTCAAATGCAGCGTAGAGCTGTTTCGGCAGTGGCATGTACTCTTCCAAGTAGTTCAAGAGGTACAGATAGTCCTTCTCCGCAATGAATCCCTCTGCGTTATTGCTAATATCCACACCACTCAAGAGTCACAAATAAAACTCTACCACCGTCTAACGTAGTTCAAGAGGTACAGATAGTCCTTCTCCGCAATGAATCCCTCTGCATTATTGCTAATATCCACACCACTCAAGAGTCACATATAAAACTCTACCACCGTCTAATATTTACAACGTACTTTTCTCCGAAGAAAATGATGTTGTACATGGTGAAGATGTAGCTGATGCGGTCCTCTGTATTGCCTCTGCACCGCAATCCCACAACGTGAAAAATCAGAGATTTTTATCCTCCCTCTAGGCAACAGCCACGTACTCGTAGAACAATGCCAAGATGCAGACGAAAGCCTCTTTGGGGATCGTATCTCCCGGCACCTCCTCGAAGCACCGCATCGTCGTATCTGCAACAACCAATTCATCGTTTAGCAACTACATTTGCAGAGAACATTTCCTCTCCAAATAACTCGTTACCTCCGAAGAGACCGCGCAAGAGCTTGGAAGACAACAACCCATCCTTCTTGGCCACATAGTGCTGCTCCTCGTCCTCGATAGCATCGCCCTGTAGCAGTAGATTAGTCAGTTAAGCTCTCTTAATAACCCAAAAGATTTATATCATTGTACCACACCTTGAACGTGAGCCACGCGACTGTGAACTCCCCTGCGTTGACTGCAGAACGAAACAACTAGGTTAAACTCCATGACTATAGTGCGTAGAAGCGTACTAGCGGTATTGCAGTACTCCGCCACCACTGGCAGAGCTGGTGGTGTATATACAACGCTCAGAGAGCCACGTACATGGTCGATAGAGTCGACGCTGCTTGGAAGGCGACGCGCCCATGACGACTGTTACAAACTGGGCTCAAATGAGCTCAAGTACGTTGCGTTGTGTACAGCTTACGTATCGTCAGTCGTGTAAAAGTATACACAATAATGAAGATCAGTCTAATCTGTACTAGGCAGTTTACAGAGCGACACGAGGCAACGTTCTACTGCAGACACGTACTTGAGGCTCGAAGCTGAATGCCTCGACGCAACTTCGTGTGATCGCTTGTTGCAATTGCAATCGACATTGAAACCGAAGGATTGTTGCATGCAAAGCATCAACTCCGGTTTCTTCGTCCTTGAAGGTGTGGAGCAGATGCTGAGGCACCGAGAACTCGTGCAGCATCAATTCCAGCTGCTGCTGTGGTCTACAGAGGACAACAAGGTCAGAGTAAGAAGAGTGCAGTGAAATATTGCAGTAGGAGACGTACACGACAGCTGAAGTCTGTAGCAGTAGCAGTGGACACATGGAGAGACAATTCACCTGCTCGCTCCATTCGTCACCTGCAACGTCGTGGTCTTCGTAGATGTCGTACACGCAAGGGTAGCAGAGCAAGATACCAGCCAATGCAGTTGCATTCAGCGGTGCTGGTCGATTCCATTCCAGAACTCGAGAACGCGAGGAAAGGAGGATTTTGCATGCGGTGACGGTCCAGGCACTGAAGAGAGCAAGATACCAGCCAATGCAGTTGCATTCAGCGGTGCTGGTCGATCCCATTCCAGAACTCGAGAACGCGAGGAAAGGAGGATTCTGCATGCGGTGACGGTCCAGGCACTGAACGTTTGTCGCCTCGCACTGTTGCTGAGGAGTTTTGGGCGAGTCAGACTGGCGCTGACGTCCACGTACATCTGCTGCTCCAACCCACTAGACATTTTGTGCGCAACGAAAGTCTCGACGTTCACGAAGAAGACGTTGCCATCCAGCAGCACCGCGCACACACGACTGCTATCGTGTGTCTCCCGGTCTAGATAGTCCAGCAGGAGCTGAACACGCTCTTTCGTCAATGCGCAGCAGTCCACGAGACACGACGGCCGCAGTCCCCACGCGACGAGCAGCATATCGCGAAGTAGCACACGCACTTGACCCTCACTCAGCTTCTTCTCCCTCCTCTTGTGGCCATTGCTGCGACTTGCCAGTCGAGCACGAAGGCGCTGCGCCAACGCGTGAAACTCGTCGGCTGTCGGCCACGAACGCCGTCCAGAGCATGGAGGCTTCGAATACCTCAACCACCACGACATAGCCGACAAATTGCACTGCTCGGACGGTGGCACATACGCTCGGATCTCGCTCTGGAAGCCCACGAACACTCGTAACGCCTTCGAAGCACCAGGGTACCAGTTCATCTTGTCGCCTATGATAGTACCGTAGACGTCACACTCGTGCGTGGCAGCCCCGTCTCTGGCGACGAGTCAGATGTTGCAATGGGCAAAATCCCTCAGTCAGGTCCCTCCAGCTGCAGCATTTGTTGCGTGAAGTGCAGGAACCTGCTGCATTTCATTCGTCAATTCTCCTCTACACGACGAGAGAGATGGCACCTCCAGTAAGAACGACATCGAATGGCAATGTGCGCGTGCAATTACGCGGCTTCGAGCGAGTTTACACTGCAATAGATGAATCCTCCACCAAAGTGGCTCATGTGATGGTTGTCAAAGGACCAGTGACCGCATTGATGCGTCACCTGCCGACTGCATTGATGTACACTTTCAATCTGCATCCGAGAATGCGAGCGCTGCAGGTGAAAGGAGTTTTCCACGAGGCGGAGATTCAACCGCCGATCACTGTCGAGGACGTTGCAATTCGCCAATTGTTACGTGTACGAACCACGGACGAAGTTGAAGACGACCTAGGTGCATGGAAACTTCACGTGCAGCAAGAGTGTGAACGATTCGTGAATCGCTACGAGCAGTTCGCTTCGTTTCTGGAAGTTTGGAGCGATGAGTCGAACAACATGGCGAGACTTTTCTTATTTTCAGACCACTACATGTGTGACGGAACGTCTGGGATGACGATCCTCAATGACACGTTAAAGCACGTAGCATTGCTTGCAAGTCAAACATACATTGTACCGAAACAATTCCCCGTTCGTGCATCACCCTACAATCTCTGGCTGGATGACTACACGTTGTCAACACCACTGACGAAAATGGCTGTAAAATTACTGTCCCCTGTGATCAAGAATGTCCTTACGGCTCACACGATGCCGCTGCTACCTGCACGCTCCGATCATTTCCGTCGTCTTCGTCGTCACCGCTTCCGCCGCGCTACGTGACACGTGCTGTTTGAGTCGGGAGCTCCAGATACCGTCAAGAAAGTGCTCCAACGTTGCAAGCAAGAGAGCGTCACGTACTCGGGGGCTCTCACCGCTGCTGTCATTCTGGCGTATTATCATGCCTCTCAAAAGCACCATTCTGTGGCACTTACAGATAGCTTTCGAGTAACGCTTACTATGAGCACGAATCTTCGCTCCCGGTTCCCGACGCCTGTGCCTGAAGATGTGGTTGGGAGCTACGCGTCCTTGGTGCCTTTGGACAGCGTGAAAAGCCCCGGCACAGTGTTCGCCACAGCCAAGTTCTGGGATGTTGCGCGGTCCTGCAAGCAGGACATCAAGAATGGACTGAAGTCTCCTATTGCCGCCTTCACTGACATTTTCATGGACCAGAACTTCAACTCTGCTTCAGTTTGTACAGCGTTCTCGAAACACGTGATTAAGAACTCGTGCAGTGGAGACGTTAACATCTCCAACATTGGCCGCTACCCATACCCAACCAAACATACGCTCGGCAATGATGGCGAGCTTTCCGTCGAAACACTATTTCTATACGAGTCCGTACCATTCTTCGCTATGGGAACACTCATGTACGTGTCGACAGTCAAGAGCTTCAACTACTCCATGTTGCACAAGTTTGAGGACGATGACGCCAAACGCCTGTTTAAAGCTTACGTTGCATACGGTGAGAACATTGGCGGTATTGACCAAAGCGCCACCATGGCCGATGTGCTAAGACAAGTCGAGCCGCTCTTGGAGTAGGTCAGCTGGGTGAGACTACGCAGCAATTAACTTGTCGAGATTTTAAATGTACCAAACCTTGTCAAATTACGCGTGATGGGAAATAACGATTCCTGAGTAATATTGCGCCAAACTCCTCGCTCCACTTTGTAGTCGTAGCGAGTCGTTTGGCTTTTTGAAGCATCTATGCAACTCTTTTCGGATCATTCCTCGTGTTAGTTCGTCCTAAAACGAACTCTCCTGTCAGTGTTGTAAATAGCGTATTTCGTTCATAACAACGTTCACTTCAACCCACGTTCGAACATTTTATCCTTAGTTCGTCCTAAAACGAACTCTCCTGTCAGTGTTGTAAATAGCGTACTTCGTTCATAACAACGTTCACTTCAACCCACCATGTCCAAATTCCCTTTCTAATCAGATAAATTATGTATCCATCACACACAGTGACGTCGCGATTACAAGACTCCTCTGGAAGAGTCCCTCGTGTAGTGTCACGCGTTGGGTAGGCTACTGTGATGTTGGTGGTAAAATTAATAACTGAATTGGATTTGGCCTTTAGAAGGTAACAAGTCTTCGTTTCTACCTGTGAAGACTGCTATACCTCCACCATAACCATCTGCAAACTCTGCTGGAGAGATTGTACTTCAAACTCACTTGTTGACCGTTGATCATGGCTGCCTCCTTCTAGCAGCCTGTCGACAAGAGCTGCTCGTGTTGTCTTGTCGGCATGTCACTGCTTGCGTGCATCCTCACAGTCTCCTCCACGTTGTGACTTGCAGGGGCGAACACGACGAAGGTTGACCTTCTCGATGTATCGCCCCTTGCCAAACGTCAACGTCCCCGTGTCCTGTACTGCAATGGCCTCGTACGGTTCGTCATACAGCGGCAGCGCTTTTGCTTAGACGCCTGCGCCGCGACGGAGTAGTACCTTGTCGCCCGGGGTGTACTCCCAGTTGGTACGCTTGCTGTTCTCATGTTCGTTGGCTTTCTTGATCTGGTCTGCTATGCGGCGGTGCTCATCGATCCAGTCCGTATCGTGCTTCATGTCGAAGATCATGACTCTTCCAAATGCTTGTTGAGCAGGAGAAGCTTTCGTCATAGACTGATGGGCCGCTCGAAGCGCAAAGATGGTGTTGTTGAGGAATTGTTCCCAGTCCTCCAAGGTTTTGATCGTCTTCGTGCTTATTTTGTCTCCGATCACGCGATGCACGCGTTCAACTGGGGACTCCTCATTGTAGTCGGTGCATGTTCAATCTCATAGCTGTCTAATAGTTCAAAGATTTCTTTTTTGAACTCGCTTCCTGCGTCGTAAATGCAACGCACAGGTCGTGGAAACCGGTTGAGCCAATATCGGTCGAGCATAAATGCCGCCTCCGTGCTAGTCCCGTCTTGCGCCGGAAGAATTTCAATCAGCCTGATGGTGGTATCGATAATGGTTAGACATTATCCCTTGTCACCCGGTCGATTCGAGTGATGAGACCACATGTTGATGTTGCGGCCCTACCTGATCGAAGTGATAGCCATTCCGCCACGTCGGCTCCTCGAGATTCTTTCTTAGGGAATGTGGAGATCTGATAGGAGCGCTTGATCTCTCGATCAAAGACGCCTCTTTGATGAGATTTATCAAAGCATGGATGGAAATCGTTGCCTAAATCAAACACTGACTTTGTTGCATGGTGGTGGTGGAACTGGAAAATCGACATTGCTTCGCCGGATTGTTTCCGTTTTGGATCGTCACGGAATCCACACCGTCAATACGTGCCCTACCGGTTGTGGTGCGTCACACTTAAAAAACGGTCGTACTTTTCACTCTGCTTTGAAGACAATGCGAAGTTCTCTTAGTGCAAATGACCTCGCTCTATTGCGTCTTACCTTTACGGACCGAGTATGGCTGATTATTGTGGACGAAGTTTCGATGCTAAGTACAAAATTCCTGGTCCTTCTCGATACCCGTCTGCGAACTATCTGCCATAATAATTTACCGTTTGGTGGTCGTTCAGTAATACTGGCAGGAGTTTTTTTGCAGCTAAAAGTGCTCTCTGGGATATCGCTTTGCAAGGTTATGTACTCGGACACGAACTCGGTGGACAACTTAACCGCTCGTGCTTTGTTTCGCCGATTTCGTGGTGTATTCCTGACACATCAACACCGTGCCGCTGGATGTCTCGTTCAACAGGCCAATTTGGAAGCTTGTAGGCTTCTTCCGTCTGCTCGCCCGAGCGGGAACAAGTGGACGGCTCGTGAGAGGGAAGAGTTCCGGCCTATAACAGAGCAAGTTGTAGCGAGTCTAACACGGGAACTTGACGTTGACACAATTTCACGCGACCCTGCGTGGCTTGATGATATGACCATCTTGGTGACTAGCAATTTCGACAAGGCAATTTTGACGAGCTGTACAGCGGAAGCCTACGCAAAACGGAACGGCCTCACCGTATTACGATGGAAGCGCGTTCTGAAGAAAGAAGTAACACCGGAACTGCGTTCTATTGTGTACGATGAAGACGTAAACCCTGAGTTATTTGCCTACTTTGTGGTGGGAGCACCTGCTCAAGTCCTTGACAACGGCAATGGCAATGTGAGCTGGGGAATTGCAAACGGAACACCCTGTAAAATGCATTCGTTGGCCTGGGCAGACGAAAACAAAACTTTCCAAGCTCTGTATGCAATCGAACAAGCTCAGATCGGTGGATTGTCCGTGGTCGACCTGCCGTTTCCACCGGACTTCATTAATGTGCAACTGGTGAGTCCTGGTGGCGAAGTTCTAA
>NBNE01001750.1:0-11128 GCA_002215365.1 Phytophthora megakarya | reverse complement strand
GAGTTCACAGGGTATACACAGACAGCGCGAGGAGAACGACTGGGTTTTCACGTCATGCACTCGGTAGAACTGGCCGAATTCCCGTTCTTAACCGCTCGGAATTCCGTGCGGACGTTGCAGTCGGTGAGGTACCTCTATCGACAGCAGAGTGAGGATGTCGTGGAGGTTTTCATGCAGGGCAACGTGGACAGCACGAACGACGCGTTATTCGGTCTCACGACGGTAGTGGCATGTGCTGAAGCGAAGCGACTAACGCAGATGTGGAAAGCTCAGCAAGTTCGCAACTGCAGACAAGACCAGCGAAAACAGCAAGCGAAAAGAGCATCTACGGCCTTGGAGTGCACTATGTGTCGACAAAAGAGGAAACTATTTGGCGGTGCGTCGCTCGCGGCCTGCGAGTTGTGTGCCAACGTTATCTGCACGCGATGTCGCTCCGACAAGAAGGTGTTCGAGATGGACGCGAACAAGATCATGGGCAAGTTCCAGAGAGTATCAACCTGCAAAAGCTGCATCATAACTGCCAACAGGACACGCTCGCAGCCGGACGAGCCTCAAATGCGCATTGTCATATCGGAGCATCTTGAAGGTTCGCGCGAGAGACGTCGTCGTGGAACCTCAACCGGAAGTTCAGGCTCGCGGTCTCACTCAGGATCTAGCTGCCCGTCGGCATCGTCAGAAGAGTGTTCACCGGCAAGACTTCATCGAGGTATGAACGAAAGCGTGGCAAGTACAGCCACCACGGTGAGTTCCCGAAGCTACCGCGAGTGCCCCGTTGTGCCAGCCTCTCCTATGGGCATGCAACATCGGCTGGTGTACACTATAAACGACCAGCAGATGGAGCTACAACAGCAGCGGCATAAGACTTCAACAGAACGGGCCCATCGCATGCAGCAGAGACACCAACAGGTGGCTGCATGCGAGCACCGTCGACAGCCGTCCGACAATATGCAGATAGTGTCGCGTTCTCATCGGGATTATCCGTTGCGGCGTGTGGCATCAACAGGCTCAACTCTCACTTCGTCGAGTGGAAATTACGATGCGTACAGCTACTCTACAGCTCCGTCTTCTCAAAACGACCTGCTCGCGCGCATGATGGAGCTGAACCGCGTGGCCGAGTCGACGTACAACACAACGCAGCAGAACGGCGTCTACTTATCGCAACAAATGCGGTCGAGGAGGAAAACATGAGAAGTACTACAGCAGGTAAAAGATATCGATAACGTAATACATAGCTTTGAACGCGTTGCCGTTGAAGTCGAGCGTGGCACTGTCCACCGAAACCACTTCAAGCTGATCCTGCACGTCGGTCTCGGTGAGACCTCGACGACTGGATGGCATTCAGCGGGAAGTGCCCCTTGCTTCCTCGAAAGCAGCTTCCTGTGTCCCAGATCAAGCCATCTCGTTGTTTTAGATGTGGATAGACATGGATCCTCGGTACATGGTGTCCTTCCTCAGGCAAAGGACACTTCGCATTAGCAAATCTCTTAGGAATAATGACGCAGTGGATAGATTGCGACCGTGGGTAGCTTCTGGTGGGGACGTAATGCAAATGTTCATCTACCAAATGGATTCCGCTTGGTGCAAGAACAGAGTCGCGAGTGTGAATCCTCTGTCGTGGCGTGAAACCATCTGCGGAACGACATTCCTCGTCTCTTCTTGCACGACGGACCCGCGGCTGCCTCTTCGAGGGAACGCTAGTGCTTCCCGTTGTAATCTCGCTGCCATTCTCCATTCTTGATCTGCCATGGCTCCGAGTTTTCCGATCTCGCGGCTACTGCTGCCCAAGGTGAAAGTGTCGTCTGAAGAGCACGAGCAAGCCAAGCAAATGATGACCGGCATATTACGACACACTGTGCAAGCGTTTGAGACTTTCGCGTACGATGCACTAGGTAATGTGGACACGACGCAGTGGAAAAGTATCGGATCCCATGACGACCTCAAGCTCTACAAGGAGCGAGACATCGGCGCTACCAGCTCCGAGTTGGCCGCGCAACTTGCACCCGATTCCATGTTGGCCAACAGCGACGCGATCGCGGCGTTAACATCGCCAACCATGATGATGACAGGTTGTTGTCCTGGTAGCGTGGCCAACGCCATGAGTGCCGCCATCTCCCAGACACAGGACGATCTGTCGTTACTAGTGAGCTTCATGCACGAAGACGTGGCCGACTGCGCTGTGCTGCATACCATCGAGTCGCCTACAGCGGAGAGGCCGTATCATTATCTCGGCTACAAGTACTTCGTTCATAAATCGCCCGGCGCACCAGGTCTCGTTAAACACCGCGACTCGCTGTATCTCGAGTACAGCGGCACATGCACCACTCGACTAGGAGAAGTGTTGGGCTTTGTCCTGCTACACTCGGTGCATTTGCCCATGTTCCCCGACTTGACCAGCTACAATTCCATTCGCGCGCTGCAGTCCGTGCGCTACTTATATCGACAACGTGGGTGTGAAGTCGTGGAAGTCTTCATGCTTGGCAATCTGGACGTCTCCGGTATGGTGATCAAGCCAATTGCTGACAAACTAGCACAGACCACGTTGTTCGCGCTCGTACAGCTCACAGATTGTGCGGAGGCCAAGAATTTGACACACATGGTTCAAGAACGTCGACCGTCCGTGTTGGTACGATCTCGCCATCCTGATGCTGCAGACTGCCAACTTTGCGGGAAGACGCCAAAGAAGAGCTCACTGTTAAGCTCTAGCGCCAAACTGTTAGTGAAATGCGAGTGCTGCGGCGTGTTCGCATGCTCAATGTGTCGTGACATCAAGAGGATCTACGTGCCGAACGCAGATCACATCCTTGGCAAGTTCCAGAAAGTCCCCATTTGTATGACATGCATTATCGAGGCCAACAAAGCCATACCAAAAGTGCTACAGCATACAAACTCTGGATCATGCGAGAGTTCCAGTCAACGTCGAAGAAGAAGCGTCCAACACAATGCAGATCAGCTCAGTGCACGATCCGACAGAAGCGTATCTGCTGCTGTCGCCTCAGTGTCCGCAGCTGTGACGAACATCGACATCCGTTCGAAGTCGTCTTCGTATTCATCAAGCGCTTCCGATTCTTACTCAGTTGCGCCGTCCAGTTCTAGCAGTCCCATTCGACAGAACCAACCACCACGGACGTACAGAAGCAATAGCCGCAATGGAGACTGGGATCGTTCAGATCGAACTCGCCCGAGTTCGACTGCCGAAGCACCCATACAGCTGCGAGACGTACAGTCCAAAGCCAGAGTGAGTTTGTCACCATCACCTACACAAATGATTGTCAGCACGAGTTCCGGTAAACCGCCGGTGCCTTCATCAAATTTGTCGCCGCAAAGCAACCGGACCTCCGGAATTTCCGGTGGGAACACACGTGGCAGCAGCAATCGATCTGCCCGTTCGCATTCGACAGGGAACTCTAACGCTTGCTCTCCTCAGGACGCGATGTATGCTCGTCTATTGGAACTCAAAGACGTAGCCGAACAAACAAGCGCGTACCTGTCGTCTCGAGGCCGTCAAATGTCGTAGTTGTATTGAGGAATAAGATTATTCGTTTTAACGTACATGTTGAAGTCGCCACTCATGTTGAAGACTTCGATCTTCAGTTCGTGAAAGATTTCGCTGATGGTGGTGCCGTATCTCTGATGACCAAAAGTATCTTCGTCTGATCGGCGGTAAGCCAAGTTGAACGGAGACGTGACGGTGTACTACACCGGGTGTAGTGCCATTTTGCCAGAAAACATTGTGGTTATCAAAGTTGTACACGACGTCAACAGTTTAGACGCCGACCGCAACCGTATTGCGAGCGCTTCATGTACGTACATGTATGTACATGTAGCAGCCTATCCGAGTTGCAATTTGCAAGCTTCTGATCGCCGTCGGCACCTTCCACGACAACGTGAGCGTCTCCATTCTGTGCAACCACATCGGATAAGTCGATCGTCGGCACGTACCGGTACACTCTTCATCCTGCACTCTCGCATGAACCAGGCGCATTATTGCTCGGATGCAATTCAGTCGGCATGTCCATGCTGCGGAATCGACGAGGATCACGTGCTCACTCTATGGAGACCGTAACTTCGATCCGATCTGAACTTTGCGGACTAGGACAGCCCGAGGAGATACATGTACACACACGAGGGTCCCGTTCAATACCGTGGCAAGGTCAAAGTTTGGCTTCCCTACTTTCCCCATCTTCAGACCCCCATCATCTGACTTGTCACGTTTCAGATCTACTGGTCGGGATCTTGACCATGCAAAAACACTCGCTAAACCACAATTTTGTGCATGCCATGCCCTAGGGCTCCAAACCGTCTTCTTCTGATCCCCGCGCTTTCGATGCTTCATGTTCACGGGCTCACTTCTCGAATTGCAAGGATATAGACAAACTTGACTGCCGCTATAATATCATCGCGCTGTTGATCGAAAGTCATGAGTCACCGGTTCCCGATTCAGTCGCTTCCACCGATCGACGTGAGCGAACAGGAACATCAGGCCAGCAGACAGGTTATGCAGCAGCTACTGGCCCACACCATTCGCGAGTTTGAGTTCCACTCCTATCACAACAGCGGGATCGTCGATGCGCGGCGTTGGAAACCGCAGACAGCTCGTGACGACATTGAGTTGCACCGCGAACGCAAGACCGGCGTGACCGGCAACAGTGTCTTCAATTCGGTTCGTCACTGCAGACTCGATCTACCGATCTTTTCGTCGACAATCGAAACTTTGGCGTCGCCTACGATGCTACTTACAGGTTACGGTCACGGACGGGTTGAGGACGCCATGAGTGCCGTGGTGACCGAAAGTCAACAGGATTTGGCTCTCGGCGTCAAGTTCAAACACCAGGATGTGGCCGACTGCGCTATTATCAAGACATTGGAACCACCCACACAAGAAGACCCGTATCACTACCTCGGCTACAAGTTCTTTGTGCGGAAGTCGCCGACCGAAGGCCACTTGTTCAAGCACCGTCATAGTGTCTACTGCGAGTTCAGCGGCATCACCCACTCCAGCAGAGGTGAACAGTTGGGCTTTCACATCATGCACTCGGTCGAATTGCCTCAATTCCCAGACTTGAGTAGCTACAACTCAATCCGTGCACTGCAGTCCACGCGCTACATCTACAGACAGAAGAGTAACAACACAGTCGAAGTGTTCATGTTGGGAAACATGGACATCTCCGGACGCATCTTCAAGCCTCTCGCCAAACATTTCAAGTCCGACATGTTCTTCGGTGTGACTCGACTGCTTGAGTTGGCTGAAGTGCGACGTCTCTCTCAGATGGCACAGAAGCAACGCAGTTTTGGTGCGACTACAGCCATCTTGGGCACCCCGACGTCGTGCAGGGTGTGCAACCGCAGTGCGAGAAACAAGTTGGTCACTTGCGGTCTGTGCAGTCACGGTGTCTGCAAGAAGTGCACGTACACCAAGCGCGTGTTCATCAGTGACAACATGGGCATCCTCGGGGAGTTTATCAAAGTACCAGCGTGCAGGTTGTGTGTGACGCGCGCCAACACGGGCAACTTCATGTCCCCGCACGAGCGCGTCCTGCGCACGCCCACCAATGAGCTGAAATTCGACTTCCATCAGCCGAAGCCCAAAGCGAAGGGGTTCTCTAGACCGAATGCTACTACCCCTCAGAATGACAAGCAGCCCCGACCGTCACGACCACGTCGTGAAACTTTCCCATCGGAATCTGCATCGTACCGACAAGCTGTTCGACAAGCGTCAATGCCGTCGTCGTCAGATCTCAGTGCGCAAGAGGAGAAAGACGTTGTTGCTCCCGAGGTCGGGGCTGAGTTCACCCGTCGATGGTCCAAGTTGAACGAGTCTTACTCGGATCGAGGTCCCCGTTTGGTCGAGGCACCACTTGAGCCGGAACCGACAAGACCTCGTGCACGTACTCGCGTGTCATTCCCTGCGAAGGAGGGAAAGATCCTCTACGAGGCGCCACCGAAACGGAGGCCCAGCAGTGCCAGCATCGAACCGCAACTTCCAGTGGGTATGTCGCCGGCCGAGCGTGCCGTGATGACTCAGTTGTTTGAGCTGAGCAAGATCGCTGAAGACACGTCCACGAAGGCACGTCTGAACGGCATCTTCTGCGAGCAGCACTGGCGAGACGAACTCAAGATGGAGGTGGAGGCCAGTCGCAACACAATGCAGCATAAACCTATGCGAGAGAAATTCAAGATGGAGGAGGAGACTACTCGCTCGACAGTTCCCCATGCGCCCGTGCGCTCATGGGTCTGAATTGGTTTGACAGACGTCCCTCGTTGGCAAGGGATCGTCAGACCGGAGGATGAAGAGCATGTACGTTAGTTAGACAAGTGTGAATTGAAGTTATGAAGAGTGCAAATGAAAGTATTGCGTCCAAGTCTGGCGTAACATTAGGCAGGTTGCATGTCAAACGGAACGGGTGTATCCGAGCCGGGTGTTGAGTCCGTTCCGCCCTGGTGCATGTTGGTCAGACGACAGCGCCACGTCAAGCAGAATCGTTGAAAACGGCCATCAGACGAGTCGAGAAGCGCGGTGGCGGGCGATCAGCGCTAAGACCAGATGGATTCACTGGTTGCAGACCTCATAAGATCGCCAGTGCTCCTAGACTCTAGCCTAGAGCGCAGCATCCGGTGTATGGAGCAGTCTGCGTGCATGACGCATGAAAAGCACGGCAGTCACAATCGTGCGGCTACATCGCGGTTATTATAGTTCTGATGAATTCTCATGGTGAACCGATAGATACCCAGTGCTCCTAGACTCTAGCCTAGAGCGCAGCATCCGGTGTATGGAGCGGTCTGCGTGCGTGACGCATGAAAAACACGGCAGTCACAATCGTGCGGCTACATCGCGGTTAGTTCTGATGAATTCTCATGGTGAACCGATAGATCCTAATGAGAGCTTCCGCGAAGGTCTCCGTTGCATGAACAGTATCCGCATGTTGCCCTCATGCCATCAAGAGCGTCACCACTTGACTCCTACTCTAGTCACACACCACGACGTGGTGACCACGTCTGGCGGTCTGAGGAAACTGGTGTGGTGTGCAAACATCAGGATGTTGAGAGTTGAAGCGATCAACTCATGCAGCACGCGCTTTCGAACCTGGTTGAGCTTGACCTGCCTCATTATTTGAGTAGCTTCGTTGGACGCACTTGACCATGGGGAGACGTTTTCCGATTCCACGAGAAGATCTGCCCACGCTCCATGTGAGTCAGCAGGAACACGTAGACGGCAAAAAGCTCATGGCAACTTTGCTGGCTCATACTCTGCGTGAATTTGAGGCCTTTGCTTATGATCGCAAAGGCCTCGTCGACTCTAAACGGTGGAAGTCTCAGTTTTCGCGTGACGACATGAACATGTACCGTGAACGCGACGTGGGGGCCACGAGCTACAAGCTGAACAAGATGTTGCGGCACTGCAACTTGAAGAGTCCGACGCTTTCGTGCACGGAGGCGGCACTAACCCCTGCGACTGTCATGTTGACTGGATGGGGACCAGGACGCGTAGAAGACGCTATGAGTGCAGTGGTTACCGAGAGTCAACAGGACTTGTCCTTGGTAGTCACCTACATGCATCAAGACGTGGCCGACTGCGCCGTGGTGCACACGATGGAACACCCGAGCGACGACGCGCCGTACCACTACTTAGGCTACAAGTACTTTGTCAAGAGATCCCCGACTAACGCTGTGGTAGTCAAGCACCGAGACTCGTTGTATCTCGAGTACTGCGGCATGACAAAGACCCGAACGGGGGAGACGTTGGGTTTCCACCTCATGCAGTCGGTCGAGTTGTCGGAATTCCCCGACTTAACCGGGCACAACTCTATCCGAGCATTGCAGAGCTCCCGCTATCTCTACCGACAGAAGGGCGACAAGGTTGTTGAAGTGTTCATGTTAGGCAACATGGACTTGTCCGGCATGATCGTCAAGCCTATTGCCAGCATGTTTTCAGCCGGTGCGCAGTTCGGTGTCACCCGATTGCTCGACTTGGCAGAGGTCAGGCGACTCACAGACATGGCGAGGAATCGGCGACAATACCGCGACGTCCTCGTCAGTGATGCAGTAGACCAGTCGTTCTCGCAGTGCTCTAACGCCACCACGTTCGTGGGGAGTGATGGGTGTTCCGTGTGTAAGCGAGGCAAGCTGAACAAACTGGTCGAGTGCCACTTGTGCAGCCAAGGCGTTTGTCCTCGCTGTCGCTCAACTAAGCGGGTGTGGGTGAGCGACAACGCTGGTATCCTGGGTACTTTCAAGAAGATTCAAGCGTGCTCCAAGTGCGTCATGCGTGCCAATACAGGCACATACGAAGCTCCAGTGGAACGTGTGCGGTCGTTAAGGTCGCATCAAAGCAGTATCAGCATGAGCACAAGTGACAGTGATGCTATTTCCACTGCGTCTCCACCTGCTTTTGATGGTGTGCTCTATGAAGAAACTACACCAAGACGACAGCACTCGCCTCATACCAAAATGCCTTATCAACATAAGTCACCTGATCGACGGTTTGTTCATTATGGTGTTCTAGAGCCCAATACTGCAACAGAGTTTGCGGTTTCCTGTACGTCTCCAGAGTACGAAGTGCCCAAGCGAACGGCCCTCCGTCCACCGCAATCTCGATCATATTCAGGCACGACGAAGATGTCGGCAGTGGACGACTCGGGATATTCAAAATCTGTCGGTTCGATTCCAGCAGAGCCGAAAACAACCAAGATGAAGAAACAGACATCAGACGGTGATGTCTCCGACCAGATGGCCATGATGACTCGGCTAATGGAGCTCACTACTATGGCCGAGGCCACGTCCTACAAGACACAAGCCAACGGGATCTATCTGGCGCATCAGATGCACCAGCAGTTTAAGATGCAGACAACGGGCGACAGGACGAAGTGAACGAGCGCACGGATGGATCATAGTATGAATTCTGTCGTTAATATATTGCTAAGCTTACTACAAGTGATCTTACTGTAGATCTCCGCGTGTGCGCCAAAGCAACGCGACCGAGTTCAGTGTCAAACGGATGGCGTTCACGAGCAACGGTCTTCGAGTAGGGGCTGGTCGGTTGCCCGTTCACGTTGAAGACCATCGAACCCATCCACCACTTGTCGTAGACCAAGTCCAGCAAGTTGCTGCAGCAACATGTTGGCTAAACAAGAACAAGACCATAGCGTTGATGTTGAAGCTGAATAGGTTGAAGAGCTTTTGGATTTCGGTGGTCGCGCATGATACGCTGGACTGGCTCGCAGAAAAAAGAGTCAGAAACGGTCACTGTAGCGGAGACCGTGGCACCGGTATGAGCCTTTTGGCAGCGCACTCGACGCTTGCTGCGCTTGTTGCTGTGGCCCATGCAGACAGTGCTGGTTATAGGCAACGTCTGGCCAACGCGCGCGTTGCGATCGAGCAGGTGTCAGGTGCCGGACCTCGTTGCGCTCCCTCTAGCGCCGTGAAGCAGGCACGAGTTGGCAACGGACTTCAGCGGTTGGTCAACCCGTGACGGACTTGTCTGCTCAAGCTGCATGCGCCAGTAGCCGCGCCTCTGTTGCGACTTTGTCCGCTGCACATGATGAGCTTCGGCCGCCACGCCACGGTCAAGCGCGGGCCTCGAGACGCTCGGACCGACGCATCACTCAGTCGCCGTTTTCCTGTGTCCAAGCGTATCAATTACTCTCGTCAACGTTATCAATGGGTCGCCGTGACTTTCCATTGTCACGCAGAGACTTCCCAGACTTCACAGCTTCGCCGGAAGTGCATCAGGACTGCAAGGACCTGAGTACGAAGTTGTTGGCCCATACAGTTCATGAGTTTGAACGTTATGCGTACGACGAGTCGGGCGTGAGCCACCGACGCTGGAAAGCCAAGTCTACACGGAACGACATCACGCTCTTTCGCGAGCGAGACGGCGGTTCCATGGGTATGGTGCTCGCAGACTCGCTGCATCGACTGGTGGAGAAGCAGGAGATTTTCTCTCCAACTGCGGCGACGTTGATCCCACCAACGCTTTTGCTAATCGGTACACGACAAGGATTCGTGGAGAACGCCATGAGCACTTTAGTCACGTTGACTCAGGATGAACTGGCACTTGTAGTCAAGTTCCTGCATGGCGACGTGGCAGATTGCGCCGTGCTGCACACTATGGAGGGACCAAGTCCGAGCAAACCGTTCCACTTCCTCGGGTTCAAGTTCTTCGTGACGGAATCTGCAGCCGACGCACGGATCATCAAGCGGCGACACAGTGTCTACTTGGAATACTCGGGTCTCACTCGTTCTCGGACTGGAGAGATTCTGGGTTACCACATCATGCAGTCGGTAGCACTTCCTCAATTCCCAGACCTTTCTAGTCATAACTCGGTATGTGCAATGACGTCGATGCGGTTCATTTACCGACAGAAAGGAGACGGTCTCGTGGAGATCTTCATGCTAGGGAGCATCGATGTGTCTGGGTGGCTTATTAAACCCATGGCCACGATGGTCGTGGAGGACGTCATGTTCGGCATGACACGGACTCTAGACTGCTCGGAGACCAAGAGACTCACACAAATGGCGTGCGAATTCCAGAAACGGAAGCGAGACGAACGACGTGGACGGAGACCCACGCGTCAGACGTCACTCGGTGACGATAGAAGCTGCTCCGTTTGCCAACGGGAACGCAAAAGTGGCTTTGGAGGGGTCAAACTCGTGCCGTGTTTTGTGTGTGGCCACACGGCCTGCTCTCGCTGTCGAACGAACAAGCAGATCTTCGTGACGAGCAATGACGGACTACTAGGGAAGTTGGTCAAGGTGCCAGTGTGCAGCATTTGCATCATGACGGCCAACATCAGCTACTACGAGCAACAGTACCGGGCTCAGCAAAAGAGCAGTTCCGGCGAAGAGATGGCATTCCAACCCATGCACTTGTCAGACCGATACGACCGAGAAGATTCCTTGAGTTTTTCCGAGTCGAGCAGCAGAGGACCAAACAGAGTGCAGCGAGAAGAAGGCTCTGGCTCTTCAAACGATTTGATGCGCTACTTTCATGCAGCTAAAGAGCGAGAGAACTCCACGGACCCTCCAACTCGATAGATTCACGTTCTGCACATTGTGCACGGGTACGGGTACGATGAGGACAGCCCCACCGAGAACTTGATTGTAGTGCCGAACCCTGATTGTAGTTGTGCTA
>NBNE01001749.1:0-10941 GCA_002215365.1 Phytophthora megakarya | reverse complement strand
CAACCTGACAGGATGATGGGTGGCGATCCACCCTCATTGTATCGTGCAAAAGCCAGATCTAGGCGATTCGCGGGGCGAAATCACTGTCGAGGGTCGATCCCGAACGGTGGCGGACCGGCGGACCAAGATCGAAGGAAACCGCTATGTTTGGAGCTCCCTCAGTCGACGATCAAAACATGTGAAGGATGCGCGACCGCAGACCAGGATCAAATGGTGATCCGGAACCCTGGGGAGGAGGCGAGATAGGATCGCCGGGATGTAGCCATCATACGCTCCGAGGCGAGTAGCCAGGATGAAGATTACCCCTCGACGACCGCGGGCGACGGTTCAAGGACTCAGGTCAACGCACCTGATGGCGAACACAGGTCGCCGTCACAGATCAAGGTAGATCGGGGCGAGATCAGGACGGCCGATCAAGGATCGATCCAAGACCGATCAAGATTCGATCAAGATACCCGATCGAGGAACGCACCTGATGGCGAACACAGGTCGCCGTCACAGATCAAGGTAGATTGGGGCGAGATCAGGACGGCCGATCAAGGATCGGTCAAGGACCGATCAAGATTCGATCAAGATACCCGATCGAGGCCCGATCGTGATCTTCGATCCCAAGATAAGGTATGTATCCAGATTTTAGGCAATCGTAGGAGAGCAGTTGAGGATGAGTTAGGAAACATAGGGATTAAAGTAAACAGACTCGAATTTGCTCTAGGCCACACAAGTGTCCGACTTCGCCTGGAACCGGGGATATTTTGCCCCCTCAAGCGCGTAGACGGTAAGGACATAAGATCTAGCGTAGCGGTTAAGACTGGATAATATATTGGCCAGCTTTGCCCTACCTAGTGACTTGTCCTCAAGAGTTAATTGTTAATCGGAAGGCATTGGTTGCTTGGCCTAACGGTTACACCGGATCTCGACCCAACAAGTTCCCCGCTATTGGAGGCGGCAAGCACATCAAGGAAGGAGCAAGATCTCCACATTTGGACCATACTAAGACCTGGATCAACAACCAGGCTGCTCGATCGCGACACAAGGAACCGTCAGCGACCGAGATCAACCCAGATCGAGGTAGAGCGAAGAAGTTCCGCGCTATCTCCAGCCCCTGCGGTCTATCCTTGCCGGATATATATCGAACGAGTCACCCAGGAGAGCGTAACCCGCCCGCCGTCGGGTACACAAGGTGAGCAATACACAACCAGATCACGGATCATCGGAGGACGCCCTTCGTTAGTCGGTGTCCGGGCGCAAGTGGTATCGGGAACCGCAGATCACAAGATTTTCACGGATTCCGCTTCACCACAAGTATACATACTCCTAGTGAACGGCAGTTTAAGAGTGGTCTCAAGCCCACATGGGGTTATCCATGGGTTCTCCCCGAGAAAACTGCGTCGTGGAATTACGCCGAGGACCTTGTCTGGCAATGGGTCCGGTTGACATTTAAGTCAACGCAGGAGTACAACAAACCCCGTGACGAAGATCAGCTGGAGGACATCCTCCACCTCGGGGACCTTCGTGTCCAGTTTGCCCACCTTGTAGGCAAACGTCAGCTCCATGATCAGTTGGAGAGGCTGAGAGCTGAGTCTCAGTCCAGTGCTCACAGTGAGCGCGGGTATGGAACACATACGCCTGTGTTCCAACCCCGTTCAGCGGCTAAGAAGCCGCGGGCTACTTACGAGGCCGCCGCCGCGCCTCTTCCCAGTACGCGACAGCCTTCGGGCAGTCCACCTGAAGCCGCTCAAATCGGCTCCCAAGTACTCTGCGACGCTGGGTACCCGCCCCATTTCACTCAGAGCTGGCGCTTCCCACCGCGACGCCGCTCCTGGTGAACCCGCTCCACATGGTAGTGGCGTTCTCCGTTCCGGTCAAACAAGTCCGGAGGAGGCCTCGCTCGACTACTCTTTCGAGCCGTCCCCAGCGTTGGGGACTCCGAGGTCTTCGACTGGACTTCACGACCAACTTGTCGCTCTGCAACAGGAGGAAATCCGACTCCTCCGAGCACGTGTTCTGGCGCTTGAGGTTGCCCTTGGTATTGGGGAAGGCGGCCAGGCTGCTTCTGCAACCGGCCAGCCTGGTGTCTTGCGCCAGTTGGAAGACCTGCGTCTCGGGAAGCAGGATCTTCATGGTCGTGTAGACCGTAGTGCCTCTTCGCAGGCACTTGACTCTCTTCGTCAAGAGGTCTACGACCTTCAGGCGACGAGGTCTCTTCGGGAGTCGCTACCTTACGCGCACCCCCGTCGTCGTACGACTCGCGCCTAGGGGCCTACTCGCTTGGCCCCTCGGTGTACTCACCACGCTCGTACCTTCCACCGGGATACGGCTTGCCCCTGGGACTCCTATTACCTGGGGCGCTCTGCGCCTGACTCTCAACCGCGCGTCGAGGAGATTCAATCACCTCCTCGCGGCCTCTCTCAACGTCTTGAGGAGGTGCATGACCCTGAGGATCATGGTACCGCTACAGACGACCCACATAAAACGTCGGGTGGGTCGTTATCGACTTAGGCAAGTCGATCATATAGGCAGCGCCGTGCCTACCCAGGACCTTGAAAGGTCCAATGAAGCTATACTTCAACTTGTTGCTCACCATGGAGCTAACAGTGTTTAGAGGTAGGTTCCTAGTGTCGAGTAGCACTAAGTCACCCACATTAAACACGTTTAAATTTCCTCTTCCATGTTGGTCTGAGTACTCCTTTTGTTTGTCCTGTGCGAGAGCCATTGCATCTCGCTCCCGGCTGATCACATTCAGCTTGTTGCCGACAAATGCCGACAACTTCCTCCACAACGCGGCTGGTTCCACACCGGAAACCTGGGAGAAAAGCTCTTTCCGAGCCTCTCCCCCACTTACGCTTGAAGCCGCGGTGCCACCACCCAGTGTGAGCGGCACCTGGGGGTTCCGAAGCAAAACGGCGTGAACCCCGTTGACGCGTGCACCGCGTTGTTGAGTGCAAAATCAACCATAGCCAGCTACGATAACCAAGAGCGCGGCGCCTCAGCGCAAACGCTGCGCAGTACGTCCTCAACCACCCGGTTGACGCGCTCAGTTTGTCTGCGGATGGTCCGCTGTTGACATCGTCAACCGTGTTCCAAGCAATTGGAACAGCGTTTTCCAAAACGCAGCGGTAAACCGCGGATCACGGTCAGAGACAACAGTCTCAGGCACCCGTGATAGCGGAAGACGCTATCAAGGAACAACTTCGCAGTCTGTTCCCCGGTAATGGTCTCTGAGACCGGAGCAAGATGCACCATCCTGCTCAACCGGCATACAAACACTACAATGCCGGTGTTCTTCTGGTCATCGGCCGGAAGGTCGAAGACAAAGTCGAGACTCATCGACTTTCAGCAGTCCAGTGGGACGGGCAGGCTCTGTAGTGGAGCCGACACGTGACCTGTTGGCTTAACTCGCTGACATGTTTCATATGTCTTGATGTACTTGGCCACCCACTTGTACAAGTGGGCCATCTGAGAGACCTCGTGATAGGTCTTCTCTCGGCCCAAGTGGCCACTCGAAGGCACATCGTATGCCTCATGAAGTATACCATACTTCAGATCCTCGTCGTTCGAAACAACGACTCGCGGTGGATCCCCGGGCTCCACCTGATAGTGGAGTAGGCCATCGACCCACTCATAGCGGTGGCGTCGTGCCCGCTGTCGAGGCGTAAGCCACTCGACCTTGGCATCCGTGCCAGCGGATACATACCGCACAATAGGGACGAGGGTGTCATCGTCCCGATACGCCAAGCGTATTCGATCGTAAAGATCCGTCGTGACCCGACTAATATGAGCTAACTCATAGTCGGGCCTGCGCGACAAAGCGTCGGTAAGCGTGTTTAGCATGCCAGGCTTGTGTTCAACGCAGAAGTTGTACTCCCCGAAGAATGACAGCCAACGCGCCATCCGCTGCGATAGATGCGGCGTATGGATGGCTGTCCGCAAAAATGCGTGGTCTGTATAGACCACAAAGGGCCTTGTGCCCAGAAGATGCACCCTGAATTTGACAAGGGCGTACTTCATTGCCAAGGGTTCCTTGTCATGAACGGGGTAATTCCGTTCGGCAGCTTTCAGCTGCCTGGACTGGAACGAGATCACCCGATCCCGTACCTCCTCGTCCTGTTGCAAAAGCGCACAGCCAATTGCGTACTCGGAAGCGTCACAGACGACGCTAAACGACTTGGCATCGTCCGGCAATGACAAGACGGGCACGCATTGCAAGCTCGCCTTGATGCTGTCAAACGCATAACCAGCACTATACTTGTGCAGGTAATTGGCTAAACCCAGCCACTTCCTCAGGTCCTTCTGCGATCGAGGGACAGGCAATGCCGCAATGGCTTTGGCCTTGTCAGAATCCGCTCGGACCCCGACGCTGCTGACGAAGCGGCCGATGAACTTAATCTCCTCAGCTGCGAAGACGCACTTGTCGATGTTGGCATAGAGCTTGTTAGCTCTCATGACCTCAAACACCCGACGGAGGTGCTCCTGATGCACCTCCATAGCCGTCTTGCCGCCCTATGCACGGCTATGGACGAATATATCGTCAAAGTACGTCTGCATGAACACACGCAAAGGTCTAAACAACGGTGTGACCAAGCGATTGAAGATCGATGGTGCGTTGGATAGACCTTGTGGCATAACCAGCCACTCCCAGAGCATACCGCTCGGCGTGCTCACGGCCGTGAGCAGGATATCACACTCCCGCATCAGGATCTGGTGGTATCCATCTACCAGATCCAGCGCACTATACAGCGTGCAGCCGGCCATGTTGTTCAATAACACATCCTTGCGAGGGATCGGCGTCTGTGTTGGCACAGTCGCGCTGTTCAGCTTATTGTAAGCATGAACCAGACGCCACTTACTGTTCGGCTTGCGAACGCAGAAAGGTGGCGTCGAGTGCGGGGACTTCGATTCCTGCACCATTCCCGCTTTCGCCTTCGCGGCGAAGAACGCGGCAATGACGTCACTCTGCTCTCGGGGCAGGGGCCATTGACACAATACTTTGTGCCTGGCACGAGATCAACCTCATACCTGATCCCTCGGTCTGGAGGGGGCTTTGAGGGTGGGTCCTTGGACACCACGTCCTTAAACTCCTTCGCTAAAGGATACAACAAATCCTTTAGATTCTCCAGAATCTCGGAGCCCGTGCGCGACCCACGTTGCTTCCGGAACTCCTCCAGGACATCCTCATCCATCACAGAGGAGGAGTTCAACTCTTCTGGATTGGGCTCCAGCCTAAGGAAAAACCATATCCGAGATCTCCCCGGCCTTCAACTCGACCAGGAAGTCCTCCATCGCGACTTCCTCGCGGTTCAATAGCTCTGATACCTCAGGCAGAGGCGCCAACTCGATGGCCCCTGCCTTCACACGATGCCCAGTCACGCCGTCAAAGGTGTGATAGCACTCTTCGACCGGCCGTGACCCAGGAGCCTGGTGCTCCTGCCCTAAGTCCTCAAGGACTTCCTCGGGGTGGTATTCCACCAACCCCGGCTTACGACCATGGCGTGGAGTTAACTTACCCACGCCCGGTGGTGCCACTACCTCGGCATCACGAGCCCTCATGGCTCCATGCGGAATTGCGTAACCCGCTTAGGAGACACCCTTGGTGTCTTCCTGATCAGTTATGGTCTGAGCGACCTTGCGTCGAACTACTTCTCGTACGCCTGGTGATGCCACTACTTCGCCATCACGAGCCATCTTGGCTCCCTGCGGAACTCTTTCATCCGCTTGTGGACCTAAGTTACCCACCTGGTTAGTGCCCTTGGGCACTACTACAGTCGCAGCCTGTACGCCGCTGCGACTTTGTGCATGGAGCTCTGCTGCAGTTGCAGACCCACACGTAGGGCAAGGGCCTCCGCCCATTGCCCCGGCCATCCATGGCCAACGATCACTTCTCGTGTGGGGCGATGTAGTATCCACTACACCAGCCACCAAAACCGCCTGGGACGCTGCGGCGACCTCGATGTGAGGCTTACCGTCCATTAGACAACTGTCATTCCCGTGCCCGACGAGACAAACGTGTGACTTGTGACTGTTCTTCACTATTATCGGGACGCTCCGAAGCGTTCGGATCTCATGGTTCGAGAGAGCATGTGAGCAACGAACTGTTCCAGTACGTCTACGTGATCGACGTCTTCTTCGGCGAGCCGCATACGCTCAGAGTACTCCTTCCAACCACATTTGGGTTGAGCGAATACCCATAAGGCGTTGTCCGTCATTTGCTGGTAAACCATAGGTGCATTTTTAAGCCCAAAGGGCATCCAGCGCCATTCAAAATGCCCAAGCGCGCAGACAAAAGCAGGTACCTTCCGAGCTCTCTCCGTCGTCATCACAGCCCAGAACCCGCTTGCCTCATCAAGAGAGCAAAACCGTAAGTACGCCTCCATGTCGGTCAATAAACCATCTACCAGGGGGATTGCATACTCCATAATGGTCGTAACAGCATTTACTCGCTTGTAGTCGATGCACAGTCGGATGTCGACCCCGTTCGTCTTCAGCACTATTACAATGGGCGATGTCCAAGGGCTGTCGGAGAACGTTATCAAACCTCCTCGTAGTAGTCCTTTCAGCAGCTCGTCTAACTTTTCCAGTACCCGTAATGGCGTTCGGCGTGCCCTCTGCTTGATCGGCATGTGCCCCTGCACATCAATGTCACATACCACGCTGTAGGCTGGCGGTGGTAGTGCGTTACAACTAGCAATCATAATCTCTTCATGACACTGTAAAATCTCAACGACTTTCTGTTGTTCATCTTCGCCTAGACTCTCACTCATCACATTCGGTCCGGTGTAGTCTAGCACTGTCGACGAGGCTCAATCAAGTCTGGCAGGAAAGCTAACTCGAGAGCGTAGTCAGCTAGTTCCATCTCGTTCGGAATGTGCTCGTACCGATCGTCATCAGTCCCCTTGTCGTCAGCAGCAATATCTGCTTCGATCTCTTGCATCACGGAGATGTAGGTCAATTCCAACATGTCGACCGACTCTTCGGCTGGATCTTTCTCATCGTCCCCGACGTCCGAAAACTCTGTTGGTTGCGTGTTGGGTTCTTCGCTCGTCTCTTCATCGACTCCTACGGCTGCCGAGGCCTCACTGTCGTTTCGCATCCTCGCACTACAGTGGCTGTTCATGCCATCACCCCTGCCATCTGGTCCTGAATGGTTCAGTGCACTCTTCCTGGGTGCTACCGAGTCCCCGGTCGTCCTTGTTAAGATGCGCGCAGGTGTTTTGTACTCCTGTCGCTCTACCGCCGGTGGTTGTTCTGCTAACCAGCACTCGTAGATCTCTTTCTCCTTCTGCAGCAGAGTGTCGTCTCACCCTTCGGCGTATGCTAGTACCTGCCATTCGTTATACTTATTCGAGTCAGGCCTGACATACTCCACTTCGCGTGGGAGCTCTCCCTTGTGTATCCACCGTATCACAGAGGAGTGCTTGTAGCACCGAGCTATCCCGTCCGATACGTTCGTCAGGCGGACCCACACAGGCTTGCCCCCTGCGGGACTCCATCACCGTCGGTACCATTTGTCTGGTCCTTCTTATCCATAACGCGTGTGTCGCTCGTGAGGGTCTTTTCGAGGCAGTCGGAATTCGCGCCACTCGCCCCGTGGGATTTACAAGTCCTCGGTCGGTCCATCGACGACTTGGGCTCCATACGGTTCCTCATCCGCGGCACCCGCCGACTTCACCAGTGGTACGGTGACCTCATCCGGTAGTCTGGCAGTGCCGTGGAATAGATCCAATCGTACACCGGCAGGGATCATGAAGTCCGTCCCAAGCACTACGTCAACGCCTGCACTATGCTCCATAATCCACATTTCGAACTCGTACACCCGCTCCCATCCAAGGGTGATCTTAACGAGAGTTCGTCGTCGGGTCTTAAACACCCCAGGGATGATACCTCCTACTTCCAAACTGCGGCCATGATCGGACACCTCACGTAAGCGCAGTCGCTTAGCATATGCGGCCGATATCACGCTGACATTAGCTCTAGTATCGAGCAGAATCCTCGTCCGAGTATCATCAATGGCACCCATGACTACGGCTCTCATTCTCTTCCGTTTGTCGTATCGTTGGGATGACCACCACCTCAGTCTCTCGCTGGTAGCAGCTTAACAGTTCGAACGAGGCTTCAAGACGATGTCTCGTTCGGTCCCCAGCTCGAAGCCGAAATCTCTGTCAGGTACCCATCGTATTCTCCGGCGTCCACTTCGCCCGCCTCGTTCTCACCGAGGCTTCTATCGTTTCCTTCTACAGTTTCCGTGGTATTCATAAATCCCATCTCGCGGTCTTCGAGCAATTTCACCTCTCCTATGAAGGCAAACAAATAGTCTGCATCTACCGCGGGTTCAGCTACCTGTGGCAGCCCGATAGGAACCAACCCAGTTTCAGTTGGCGGGCTGCCTAGTTTAAATGATTCCCGTACACCACACTTTGTAGCATCGGTGTCAAATCATTCTTGTCGACCTTCGGCCGGAGGGGGCTAGCAAGTTCATTGAAGGCTTCGCACTTCCCGGCATCATAGACTTGTTCACACATTTTGCACCGTTTGTAGCAGTAGTGTAGTGAGTGGGTCAGCCCTCCGCATGCTGTGCAAAGACCATACTGCTGCCGTCCGTTGCGGTTGTCGCGGGCGAAGCCTCAGTCATTGTTGAAATGGCCATCACTCTTGGTCCGTCGGTTGTCTGTCCGGGCGAACGTCCCTTCTGCCGCCGCACGGTACTCGTGGTCGTTTCCCGCTGCGACGTGACCGCGCTCATCCTCACCAGAGTAGTAATACTCTGAACCTCTGTTCGAATATAGATCTTCATCGTCTCGGCGTTCTCCGGCATCGAACGAGTCCTTGCGCTCGTGGTCGTTTGCCGCTGCGACGTGACCGCGTTCATCCTCACCAGAGTAGTAATACTCTGAACCTCTGTTCGAGTATCGGTCTTCGTCGTCTCGGCGTTCTCCGTCATCGAACGAGTCCTTCTTGTTCGACTCGTATTCTTGGTCGTACGACGCTTGCTGACTCGTCTGTGATCCGACCGAGGTCTCATTCAAGGCGGTGACCAAATCAAATAGCGCTTCTGCGAGGGTAATTCTCGGGCGGTATGGCGACTCGTCTCTACAGCGATCATCCCGGCGGTAGTTGCTCCTTGAGTCCTCGTTCCGACCGCTATCGCGTCGACGGCCACCATCTTGACCGCTGGAGCGTCTCACCGAGGAGTCACGTTTCGATTTCCGGTCCCGACGTTTCAAAATGTCGTTGATCATATCCTCGAGGTTGTGAATATCCTTGACCCGTACGTGGCACAAACGCTCTTCGAGACCTCTGTCGTCACACGTATCGAGGGAATGCTCCACGTGGTCTTTAGCGTCACGGCCACCATTTTCGAACTGTACCCCCGCATTACGGGCGTAGCCATTTAGCTGGTTGAGGTAGTCGCACACATGTTATTTGTCCTCACGCTTACCTCGCCTTTGCAGACTGGTTGTACTTGGAACAGTAGTACTTGATGAACGCGTCGCTCAAGCGTTTCCACGTGCGACGGGTCTTGCGCGGTAATTGTCGGTACCAGTGCAAGGCTCCGTCCTGTAAACTTAACTCGAATGTCTGCACCAGTCGTTAGGTGGGGTGTGGGTTCCTTTCATTTCGTATATGAAAGTACCTAGCCACTGCATGGACTTTTCGCTCTTGTTTCGGTAGTCTGAGAATGCCTTGGTGTTACCCAGCGGCAAGTGAGTCGTAATCTCGATCCTGGGGGTCGAGTTCTTCTCTTCCTTCGCGCTCAATTCGCGAATTTGTCGTTCCCACTCCTCGGTCAGGTCTCCTTCTAGATGGTCGACGTCCAAAAGGTCCGTCCCATCATCTGACGAGTCCTCGTTCAAGTCATATCGACGGTCTGGCTGCTGGGTCGGACCCTTGTAAGTGTTAGGAGTCGGCTGCGAGGCCTCGTTCTCCATCTCCACTGGGGCCTGACGACTCGCAGACCTCGGGGTCACCATGTGCGAGTCATGCATGTATGGGGATCCCTTGGATCCGAACACGCCTGTCGAAGGCTCGTCCTGTTTGACTGGGGTTCGAGGTAGTGGGACTTGCGAAGGGACGGCCGGCATGAAAGCTTGCCGGGTTACCACTTGACGGCCTGGAGCAATCTCCTCCACCCCGAACGCCGCACGCAATTTCTTCTTCCACTTGCGTAAGGCGATGCCGGCATCAGCAGGCGCCTAGTCGTCAAGTGCAGCGTCTGGGTGGAAACCTCTGAGGCTCACATCTCATGGCCCTCAAGAGCATGATAGTATCCTGGGCTACCTGACGAGTGCTCGTTGAGTCAATTGATACGACCAACTCTCCTCCCAGGTTCATCCATACCGCTTGTTGGACGAGGGTTGGGCCGAACATTTGCATCCAGCTACTCTTGGTCACCATCAACGCTAAGGTTTTGCCGATGACCTTGTTAGCTCCCGGCGTGTCTCCGTTGATCGGAGGCCGGAAGCCGGTTGACTGGGAAGTTGCCTTTCCAGTCGCCGCCGACGGTTTTGCTCCGTCGGACCCATCATCATCAGAGTCCATGGCCGGACCGGCCACTTCTTCCAATTCTTCAGCGAGGTTGCGCGCGAGCGCTTTCATCCCTGCGCTGCGGCCTACAGACACCACAGCGCCTTCTGAAAGCTCTGACACAGGTCCCTTCTCTTCCAGGTAGTCATCTTCATCGTCTTCCTTGGCGTCAGAGTAGTCCACCGAATCATCGAAGCGCACAGAGCGTTCGGTAATCGGCGTCATACGAGAAGTCATTGGTGTCGAATACGAGCTCCTTGATCGCCCCGAAGCATCGGAGCGCGTTCCGCCCGACTTCATCAGCGTTAATGGTACCGCTGACTTGTCTCCTTTAGCCATCTTGACTTTTCTTCTCTTCTTTTCTTCTTCTCTCGAAAGCTCGTTAGGGGTCTAACCTATATACAACCGAAACACACAGAAGGT
>NBNE01001747.1:0-11135 GCA_002215365.1 Phytophthora megakarya | reverse complement strand
GTGACATGACTCATAAGTTGGTACAAGTGATGCATAAAGTAAGTCCAGCGCTTCCTTCAGAACAAGGAATGGTCCCAACACAGAATTGCTCAATGGAATATATTTCTGTCCAAACGATAGAGTTAGCACAACGTACTGGAGTGGAACAACCATCATCAGAACAAAATGGTGTTCTCAACAGGAGCACTAGACGTCCACGTTCAAAAAGAACTTCAAAGAAAAAGAAGCGAAATTCTGGGGTTGTTGCAGACGATGTTTCACTTCCTATCAAGTCTGAACACACAATCAGAATGCAGATCGAAGGCATGCCCGTAACAGGTTGGATAGTTGATGCCACAACCAGAGCGTGTCAATGTCGATTTCATTTTAAGTATAATGTGTGCCCACACGTCATTGAAGCAACCAAGGTTGTTGGACTGCCGTGCCCGGGAATGCCAGATCCCGTACGAAGGTTTGTATCCCGTGCCAGACGTGCTAGACAAAAAACGAATCGACCTCCATCTACTTCTCAACCAACTAACCATCAAGATCAACCAAGCCGTGCTGAAAACACTCTCACAGCGAGAAGTGCAGATACAAACAGTTCGGGTGTCGAAAATCAACCTACCACTGATATAATAACAACACTCGATCGTGCTCAACTGCCAACGTTGACGTACGGCAGCACTGCTATGTTGGACGATGTATCCATTCCGGCTTTTATACGATGCCCAGAAGTACCTGTTTTGCGAGTATTAGAATACGATCAAGTACTCGACCCTCCTGTTCCAGTACTTACCCATTCCGATCCTGTATTAATCCGTACAACGTTGCGTGACAAAGTTCATAATGCCACCAGTGGACTTAACGCCATACCGACTAACATGACAGGGCCGGTTTTGGTTGCTGAACATCACGCCATGGAGACTACAGATCGAGAGTCATGCCCACACACTAAACGCCGTCGTTTCTAGAAGCGCTGCTTCGTACAATTGTCAGCGTACTTAGTAGAAGACGGTGCTGCCGGTCCAGACCTGCATACGTGTTCATCCACGAGACTTCCTACATATTTCTATCCCCAACACTCTTGGCTAAGCTTCAATACATCTATCAGTGTTGTAGTCGCATTTTTCAGTGGTGACGACCTTTGGTACAGTGTTTGACTACTGGTTACAGTGGTGCCGGCGTACCTAGCCCTCAGTGGTATGGCACAACTTTCGGTGGTAGCAGCTAATTCTTACAGTGTTTAAGGATATTCCTCGTACAGAGACATCGTGGCGCAAAATGGCAAGTGAGACTCGAGATTATGAAGAGATTCAGCAAAGGATGGACTGTTCGTTGCTAGCCCATTAAAATACGATAATGTTGTTGATACCAATTCCTGTGAGTTGGAGGAGGTACTTAATAGCGTCGATTGGGTCGACTCAGCTGTGACAAAAGACACACCGTCAGATTGACTAATTCTCTGTTTGTAGCTATTGTACCGGTGTATAGTCTCTGTTAATGACTGTGGACAGATGTGGGTAGGCAAAACCACAAACATAGAGAGACTTCTAACGAAAAGTCGCATGGAGCACTATCACATGTATTTAAAAATTCCGTTGACACATGTATTTAAAAATTCGGTAGACACATGTATTTAACAATTCAGTAGACTGCAAGTTCAAGTCATGGTGTACACTTGCCTTGGCCGTCCCGTAAGCCAGTTTACGGGACAATCGGTGCACAAGTGTAAACTGGCTTACGGGACGGCCAAGCTTCCTTGTTTACAGACAAAACGAGTGGACACAATTAAGAGTTCCGGTTAGTAGTCTAGCACGTATTTCAATAGTAACTAAAGTTTTTAAGGCACCCATCAGTTATCCCTCCCTATAAGGTGCTGTCTATCCGTCACAGCTATGGAGTACTTTTGTGTGTATGGCCAAGCTAGCATCTTCAACGCGTCGGATGTTCATCGTGTTCCTCAACGATAGAGCAAAACGTACACATGTGCTTCCTATCTATAATAAAGTCGAACTTCACATGTAGAAGCACACAAGTGATCAAGTGGGTTTGGGATGTCAGAGCCTTTTTTCCGGTAGGAATGGCTGATAGTTAAACACAGAAGCATTATTGTGAAAGTACACCATCGCGTGTCTGACAGCACTGGTGCATCTCGTTGAGGTGATTCACTGTGTTCCGCCGCTTAAAGATTTTGGTGTATTTCGATCAATTGACCGTCAATTCGACGAAGGCCAGGTTCTGATCTCTTATCACTTTGTTATTTTTTCTTTCACTTTTTGTCAAGTGTCAACATTGTAGGTGGTAATCGTTTGCACCTCTTGGGTAGTGCTTGCTCAGAGTCACTGGACGACGCAGCAGAGGTTTGAGGACTCTTGGTTGGCTTATTAATCTTGGGCTTGTTGTCTACTGGAGGTTTTGGATCAGTCCTTGAACATTATGTGACTCGTTACAGCAATGCAACTTGGTACATGTAAGATTGATGTTGAGTAGATCTCACAATTTATTCTATCACTATCAAAGCTTGTGTGATGTAAATAAGAGGTGGTCGCGGGGTAAGCAAGCGGTCCATTGGCCCCAGTTATTAATACCTTCTGAGGGCAAAATGACGTTGTGTAACCACATCAAACAGCATTTTAGTGTACCGTGATTCATCAGTTTAGCGGTATCGCGGTACTGCTCGGTGGAAAGATCTTTCAACAAGTTCAACGTGCAGGATGACGTACATTTTAGTATACCTTCCATAATTTATGTCGCATTGAACTAAAGTATTAAATGTGGTTACTTTAAAAAATTATAAACTAGAGGAACGTATATTTCCAAGTTTTCAAGACCAGACAGCCATTGCGGAGCCTGGTTTAGCCTCGCGATCTTTCACTATCAAACTGCCGCCCACATTAACACGCCGACGACTGCTTCTACCTGCTACGTTGCCAAGAAATCCGCTGCTCCTGGCCTCAGATCTACAGACTCAGACGCCATGTACGTGACTAGGAGACTGCTGCGCTCCACGATGCCGCTGGAGATGGAGAAGGAGAAGAAAGAGGTGTAGGTTCTACGTCCGCAAACGCCCAAGAGACGCGCCGTAGTACGTGCAAGGGCCAAAATCTGCGAGGCGGCGGTCAACGCGTCTGACGCAAGTCGTCCTAAACATCGTGGCTAACATTCATCGGCTGCTCGCTTAATAAATTGTGGCTAGGCGGCTCCTTACGGACGGACCTGCATTCAAGGGTGATTGAGCCGCAGCAGCAGCCCGGAAGACGTAGATGGAGGCCAGAAAATGTTTGGCGTCTCGCATAACACGCCTTCGGATCATCCGATGTCAAACGGAATAGTCCATAGGGGGATGTCGTGTCGGATATGTCGTGTCGGACACGATAGAATTCTCACGTTCGGGTGAGTTCCTACCAACAACACACACTTCCCCGCAAAGGTACGTGCTTTGTTGGATATATACCTGAAGACCAGGAACGATCTGTTACACCGGGTTGGGCTAGCCTCTGTGTACCCCGAGTTGCCACTTAAGAAACTTGCCTAGCCACGAACGAGGACTAGGAAGTAATATTTAGCGCTCACGCGCAAGCCCGCTGTAGTCCCCAGAAGGAAGGATACCGATTTTGCAAACCTCGTACAGAGGTACGGAGCGAATCCTCGGTAGGAAGTCTAAGGTATGTGAGAGCCCTCTGTACACACAAATACACACTAATGAGCTTTCGCTAACGTTCTATACACGGCCAGACTCTTCTCTTGGTCTTACCTAGCAGACAGACCCTGGGTTCAATGTACTTAGGGTCTGTCAGCAGGCATCCCCACAGCCAGGCGTAACCTGGCCTTAAGATAAGCTAGCTAGACTTACTGAGGACGGGCTTGCCCTTGTTAGCTGTGGGGAAGAACTGCTTTTTATTCTTGAATAATATGAGGCTCTCAGAGCGCCTCTACACCCCATCAACATATGGGCTCTACTCCTATACTAAAATCAAGTGTAAACATATCCTGTGGGACACTTCCCAGCGGACTTTCTCTACCGACATTTACCCACCAAGAGTTCACGTAGGTACGAGCTCACCATCATTCCGCACCTCACCGAGGACTCGTTTAAATGAGCACTCAGTTAAATTAGGCATAAAATCCTCTTTTAGCCTTACCCGGGGAACCCTCAGCCAGGATATATTAAATAATACTAGTCAATCAGAGTCTGAGGCTAGCTTTCTCCGAAAGCTCTTGAGGCTGTTGGCTTTGAAAACTCAGTGGTTTGTGGTAGCACAAATCGCTGACACCACAGGCATCGTCTAAGAGATCACAACATCGACGTCTGTTACCATTCCGATCTGTTTCATCGCCGTCCGGCAGAGATGTTGTTACGTCTTGGGGGTTCAACTTCGACCATGTTGTGATCTTGGTTGACACCTCCAATGAGCCACCATACGGCATTGCGTCGAGTGCGTTCTCATCCGGACTGAATCCGTCCAGAAATAGTTATGAATCATCAGGTTCACCGGTGCTTGGACGTAGTGAAGCATCGAATATGCATTCATCCTGGTTCATCCAACTGGCGATTACTGCACAGACTGCAGAGGCGACACATCCAGACGAGGACTTAGTTTCTACGTTGATCGGAAAATGCCGATGCATCCTGTGTTACCCGGCGTACTCGATGTCATTTTAATGGGAGGTACCGTCGGAAGGAAGTGCAAGGCCAGTCCGGTCACCCCAGTCGGAAAGGAAGCACCGACGGAAGGCGAGGAAGGATTCATCTTCTAGAGTATCGGGCACAGATTACCGTCATAGTGTTTGGCGCGTTGTGATTGGAGGAAAATTGTCAACCACACCTTCCAGCTAAATTAGTCCGGATCTGCGCTAGAAATAGTGGAATGTGACTATGGATATTTACTGACGATCTATTTGGAGAATACGATGGATACATTTTCCGGTACCCAAAAGATGGGTACACGAAAGAAGATGGATTGGAAAAAGACAGTGATATGGATACACCATGGTACCAGTGGAGGGATGGTAATATTTGACTATCAATATGCCTGTGAGTGATGACCGGCGTCTGGAAGTGACTTTTGGATATTGGGCGCTGCAATCAAATGATGAGTGGATCTGAGTCGAAGGGTTCGAAACGTTGACTATAGTTCAGCCTATGTGTTAACGACTGGCCAGCGCGGCCGACAGGATATGTTATGACCTTGCAGATCCGAAACTGTTAGACGATTGCAATCGTCGACACTTACTGAAACCAAGTTTGTTATGCATGTGTTAGGACCATCAGAAAGATTGACAGCGAGACTTATATTTTAACGGAGATTTCGTTTTACCATCTAAAGCACAAGTATCTTCAGACCATGAACGGTAGTCGTAAAGCAAGATTATACATTGCTTGGTTATCGAGAAATGACGCTCGCGTTCCAAGATCTCGGCCAGAGCTTCATCGTTCATATCCATACTTGAATCATCGCACTCATTCGACAAAGTCCTAGATCTTTTCAGCAATAAACCGTGAGCCGAATCTAGAGATACTTCTTCAGCTGTTTTGTCCTCCGTCCAAGTATTTGGTGAGGACACTACTGCATATGGAGCAACATGCTGTTCACTTGTTGACTTCACTGCTGGAGCAACTTGTGTTAGCAAAGAAGAAAGGAGTCGACCTATGGGCAGCGTACCTGAGTGAACTGGAGTGGATGGGTTTATCGACAGAGAAAAAGGTCGGAACGTCGTATTCGAGTAAGTTTTCAAGTCTATTTCGGACAGCGATCGGGCGACGATCGCTCGCGGTTATCTGTTGATTTTATATTCTTGTTGGTCGTCTGTATGGACTTCCATTTTATATTAGATGCTTCTCTGAGGTTATAGTAATCATCCCTGACTCGATTGATTAGACTACTGTGTGTGGAAGGTTGGGTCTGTCCGGAAGCTGCTTTGTTGTAAGTGGTTATCTGGAAGGGCACTTGTGGATATATGGTGGAGAAGTGTATTTGGCTCTCCAGAAGCGGTTATATACTACTCTGTGGGGCGTGTTGCGCGTATTGTTTGATTAAGAAGGGCTAGTAGAGGTTGATCCGTACCTCTTCCTGGAATCTACTGGTGAGCGACCGACCCTTACACGGTCGGAAAGAATAAGTAAGGGTTACATATCTGTATATTTCTATAACTCTCTGTATTGTTGTAGTGCCTTTCTAGGAAGGTTTTCTTCATTGTCCACTCCCAGTCACTGACTCGTCGTTTAGAAGTAACGTCTGTGCCAATTCCCGGATATACTTGGTTGTCCAAAAGTGAACTTTTGTCAAATCGGTGAATAACTTAGTACCAAAGTTAAACGTATCGATAGAGATTCCACAAGGGCGCACGCCAGCTCACCAAGAGTGTATTCAGCTGTCTATCTGAATTTCACCTTTGAAGAGTTCTGGTCCCCAAACACATTTTGGTGCATCATGGGCATTGGTCTATACACCTGAGCGATTCAGGCGTTCACCTGCCTCCCGTCATGTCTTTGTAGATCATCAACCAAACGTCTCTCGCGCTGATGTTCTCGGTCACGACGGTCCGGCCAGTCTTATTGTTTATATGACCCAGGTGAGCGGGGCCGTCCGTCTCGTCCGGATCTGTGGAAGCCTTGATGTCATCTCTTCACCAGGTGCAGCAGCTTAGTGGGATGGAGTGGAACTTATATTTGCACCCCACTCATCAACACCGGCTGGTCTACCAAGTCGCACGTCATAGTACTCGGATCGGAAGTTCTCTAGTCTTCAAACGATGCTTAGAATTATTAAATCCAAGCCTTACATGAGTTTGAAAGTTTGATAGCGTCCCTACAGCATTTATGTATGGTCCCAGAATGGTTTCTCATATTCTAGAACTGTGTGGTTGTCGCGTCGAACCGATGAAGTTGTCTATCGGGGAAGGCTCAACCCTGTACATGCTCCAGGTGCTCCAATGATGTCCCTGTGTGCAGCAACATGGGCGATTTCAAGCCGCTGTTATGCATAGTTGTCCGGGAGGGCAATATAATAAAAGCTCAGATCTCTCAAAATGGGTGGAGCTGCGTGGAGCCTTCCGGATCCAAACACATGGGGCAGCTTGCATGTTCCGTTGGTGCTGATGATGTGGCTAAGGATGGGAGTCAATTTTTCGATCTTACCGATACAGCGGCTGTTCCGTTAGCAGAAGTGATTCCCAGACTTGTGAGGCTAACTTCTCGCCGCGTAGTTGATGTGTGATATGTAGACAACCCGTTGTAGACCCCACTCATAGACCAACGGTTAAACCCCTCACTGAGGATCCAGCGTATGAGGTGCGGTTATCGACTCACATGAGATCACAATGATGATACATCATTCCAGTGTCACTTAACGAATTTCAGTAAAGCTTCGTTCGTTTCAGATGTCGATGATGAACCTAGTGTTGGATACATGATGATGTCCGGTACTATTCTCAGACCCGGAATCTCAAATGTCGAAACCCAACCGGTTGTATGTACAAGGAAGTGGTGACAAGTGGTCTCAGAATCTCGATGGGAAATATCTCTTTTTGTCCCGAGGCCAAGTCGTCTTACACCTGGAGAGCGAGGCAGACTTCAGGAATAAAAGTGGTCCATACTATTCCCAGACTTGCCATGGAGCGACCTGATGCCTAGGATATGGAAAATGGTCTGGGAATTCTGGGGCTATGTGTGGCCTCATAATACCCTCAGCGGTTCCAGAATAGAGTGTCAAGTCCAGGGGCCCAGATTTGGCTCTAAGTTAAGGTTACGTGACGGGTCGATTCAATGATCCCTATCCCATTGGCACGCCATGAAGAGTGGGTCATCTCAGTGGATTGACAAGATGACGGCATGACCTCGGTTGGAATAATCCACATGTTCCAACCAAAGCCAGCGTCGTTTTCGTCATAGGCACGGTTTCAAGATTCAAGCTGACTGCGCATCCGTGATGGGTGACTATCTTCTCATTCTTCGGCTTTTATTTGACTTATAGTTTGTAGCGGGATTGGCGCCTGAGCTATGTAGGTTCCTGTTTGCATGTGTAAAACCTTAATCAGAATTCAATTTGGGCCAAAGGATTCAGGAAAGGTCAAAACGGTGAGCGTTCAGGCATAACACGTGTTCCGGCATCACTCATCAAGGTTAATCGTATTCCCATAAACCTCAAGCCAATATAGCAAGGCTAATCTTATTTATTGTTGAGGTTTATTGAATTATTCCATATTCTGTGCTACTTAGACGCCTGTTTCGACTTAATTTCAATTGGTACTTCTGGGAAAGAGATGGCATTCCATTGGAGCTCTCGCTGTATTGTTGTTTTATCCCGGCGCTAGACTGGAGTGCATTCTCAGCCATAATTGGCTTTGACGGTTTCACCTTTAACAAGGAGTGGTGCCCGAAGTTCCAGAACAAGAGGAGGTTTCTGGAATTGACAAGGTCCAAGGCGAGTCTACTTAGACTATCAACCACTCTCAGATCGGAGAGGGAAGTAACGATCCCGGAACGTTGTCCCAGTTCTGACCGCGAGTAGGAAGAGTAGGAAATGTTAACGGTTAGGTCCAAAGCCATTGAAAAGAAGTGGACAAATGTGTGTGGCGTGTTGTGCTGCATATAAAAATTTCGGGGTATTGTGAGTTCGATTAAGCACATCCAGACTGGAACCTGCCGTGTTCGAGCCAAAGTCTCGCTCGGACAGTGTATTCGCGAATCAACAAAAATCAAGAGCAGTCGCTGTGGTTTTGAGACGTCTGATCCCAAACCGTAACTGTAGCACGAAAGGATTAACAAGGGGATTCACAATAGATGCTGCACACTTTATTTCCTGACCTTTGCGGGTCTGATAATTTGCTACTTTTTAGTAGTGCTCTTCCAACTGGTCATACCTGTGTGTAAGGTCACCGCTGCATCACAATTAGTGCTGCCGCGGCGCTCCTGAACGAGGACGTTCAGCAGAGCTTCTCCCGCCCTCAAACCAAGCCGTCCCGTCATCGCTCAGAGATAGACCATTGCGGAGACGCAATGAAATGAAGCGCCACGAATACAACGGGATGTTGAGGGGGTCCGAATCGCTGCGCATCATGCTGCAAAAGCCGTACCGACGCGATTGGGGCCGATATTGCACAGTATGTGCAACATCAACAAGTCGACGTGGAGGAGAAGATGCAATCTGAACGCATATTTAAAGAGGCACGGACACGTCCGGCCGTTGATGACTAAAAAAATTAGAGTCGCCTGGGCCGAATACCGACGGGCGGCGATGATCATCCAAGAAATATACGTGGGGCAATCATGCGACATTTGGGCAACATCCAGAGGTATTTCCATAATTCAGGGCAAATCACTGCGATTTGGAAAATAGGTTGTGATGGTTGTTAGACCAACGGCAGCACTTAATCAGTGCTTAAATCTATGAATTCAGTATTACTAATAGTTTCATATTTTGTATACTTCAAGTAAATTATGGCGTCCATTCATTCCTGCCTAGACGAACATCTTTGCTAGGAAGCATTAGGCACTATTCAATTTACAATTTACGAGCATGGCATTTATCCTACTCGTCACGCACAAGAAATATGGTCGATCGAAAAGCCGTAAAAGTAAAACAGGTGGTGCCTGTAAGTCGCACTAAGTACGTCAAGTAACATTAAGCCGCCAAACGGGCATCGACCCCAAGGCTGTAGCGCATCAAACAGAGAAGCGGAAGCGGCAAGTCCCTTGTCCAATCATATCAACAGCATCAAGCGCGAGCTGTACTAGTTGGGAGAAAGTAAAAAAACAAGGACGGTAGTGAAGAGGATAACATGTATATGAATATTTGTAGTATGTGTAATATAGTAGCAAATGTACTATTTAACAATATTGTTAAATTCGACAGCTTCTAGCGGATTGGAGCTTGACCATAACTTTTTTGTTTCGACCTGATTGAGGGCATTCCACTTGCCGAAAACGTTATAGACGTATATTTGAGCCGTGTTGTCTGGGCACGGGTTGGCTCAACATTCTCCATCTGTCTTTAGCACCAATATTGGTGTTACTTTTTAAGTACCTTTATCCTTGTAGTGCAATGAGTACGTTGCACAGACAGCCTACAGTGGATTAAATCTCGTACGCCCTCACACATCATCACTAGATATTTATTTGATACAAATATGTTCCTAGTAAATTTACCATATTGCAACATATTACAGTGATGGCCAAATGGATAGGACACCCTATAGATCCCAACTTAAACTTGGCAAAAATACAAGTATTGTATTGAGAGTTGGGTCAATTACAGTGTTTTGCATGCTGAATCAGCCAACCAAATTTGAGCGTAATCAGGCAAATATTGAGAACATTTCAATAGAGAAGTTTTATTGTGAAGCTGGAGAAAAGGATAGGACACTATTAACTACTTGATACTTAAACTATATGATACTTGATTCTGTGCCCTGCCACTCGCTCACTAGTACTGTGTACCAGGCAGTAAAACATGATTATTTGCATGCCACACTTCACAGTCCGTGTCCAAACAACCCGGAATCTTCCTCACTCCAGCCACAGCGACCACAGCCGACAATAACAAAAATATTAACGACAGTTCTCCATTTCTATGTGAAAACCTCGTATCATAGTTCTTACCAGCGCTGTTGGACCAGTGGCTCACCTAGCTGTCCTGCGGAAGTGAAATGCCAACGAGCGTCATAGACGTAGCGCGCTCCACATCCAGCAGGTCATGATGGCAGCTCCGTCGATGGTAGTATGGAACCCCGGAGTATTTGTTTGTTCATGTCACGCGGTCCCAGGTTCGGTTGCGTCTCCTTCATCACGGTCTGACACGCGTGCGCTGCCTCCCGTCCGTGCCCTTCTTCAGCAGGGTAATATGCAGCCGCAGTTTGTCACGAGCGGTTAGAGGACAGCGGAAAGCTGCATTCACACACGTACCACCGAGACCCGATTCAGGGGAGCGCTGTGCGAGTGTCAGGAAGCGTGCTACTACATAATCCCGAAGTCGTCCACACATCCGATGCGGTTGCGATGTCGCACTCACTCCGACTTTTCTCTTGCTTGTGAGCTGTGAGCGCCTTTGTCTGATGGAGTTACATTGGAGGGTCTTATGAATATTTTCTCATGCACTCAATCTATTGATATGCATCTGTAGAACAGCCAAGAGGCCAGTCCAGTAAACTTGTGG
>NBNE01001746.1:0-11143 GCA_002215365.1 Phytophthora megakarya | reverse complement strand
AACTAAGGCGAGATAGCTATATCTATAAAATACTCAAATCTCGTTAAATGCCAGCCACTTACATTTGACACGACGCAAGGCCTCAAAATACGAGCACAAAGTTCAGTTACCAAAATGTAACCGTCGACAAAGATGAATTCAACTGCCGCTCAAGTCTTGGACTGCCACACTGTCCAGTGGGATGAGGAGACTGCCAACCTCTCCTCAAGCCACGAAAACTTTGGTGAATTTTTAAATACATGTGATAGTACTTTTCGTTAGAAATCCTTTCAAAGTTAATATTAAGACCAAAAATGTAGCCAACTGGTTTTTATAGGATCGTACTTAATCCATAAAGAACTTGCTGGATATCTGAATTACGGTGAGATGCACGTCTATTCTATATAACAGTTGTTTTGCTGAAAATGGGTGAACACAATCGTAAAAGCATCTTTTTTTAGATATAGTAATAAATTCGTATGTAACTAAGTTTTATGCGAAATGAACTAGCATGTTCGACAACATACTTTTTGAGACTGTTATCTAGCTGGAAGTGACATTACAGGATACTTGCGTCCGGGAAGTGCGTTTCCAAGACTTCGATCACGTTGAGATCTTTGTCCGCAACAATAACGCGCAAGCTATCAATTCTAGTGGGATGCGCGCACTTGAAATGAGCAATTGCTCTCTCCATGTGCCAGTCCCCGTTCGATTCGATGAGTGAGCACTGGGCAACAGCTCCCTCTCCGAATTCGTTCATTGCCATGAACGTAAGGGGGGGTAGTTGTACCTACAGCGACACAAACAAAATCACGGGAAAATCTGGAAATAATCCTGGGATAACCTTGTAAAATAAAAAGCAACACACCTGTGTAATCCTCGTTAAATCATACTTGAATCCTGAAATAATCCTGGATCAATTCCTAGCACAAACCTGTTCGTCTTGTGTCTTCAGTTGACGAGAAGGACCTCACTGAAGCGGCAAAAATGCGGCGCATGGGCGCCGTGGCAAGCGAGATCACGCCCGACTCCCCTGCACTGGTATCCGCAACAGTCAAAACGTTTTCAGGGTCAGCTGCCGAGAAAGCAACAATCTCGCGAGCGGGTGTCTTCGTTGTCGTCACCCCCAAACAATGACGACGAATGAGCACGGACCATATTGTTCACATCGATCTGAACAACCTTCTGGTCATGCGACATCAAATAGTCGTAGATTCGAGACCTTTTGATGCCAACGACAAGGATGCTCTTGACCTCCGCGCGAACCCGAGTGTACTCAACTCCACGTAGGTTGCAAATAACTTGACGAGACTTCGTAGTTGTGTACATACATCCCATTCTTCACCTGGAGTTCGCTACGTCTGAAGTCCCACTGGACAAAGAATCGAAACGGGCAACCCGTTAAGCGAATGAGCTGGCATTGTCGCGCTCCCTCGCTCCTCGATATTTCCAACCGTGGGTGCAGATGTAGGTCCGTTGATAGGGATTAATACCTTCTGGAACAAACTGCGGGTCATCCTCGCTTTTCTTGGCGCACTTGAGCCTTTTGTTCCTTGCGGCACGAGACATGGTCTCCTTTACAGAAAACACCTGCTTTGTGCCCTAGCAATATTTAGTAAATAGCAATGTCAGGCAACCAACTAGCATGCCGATCATCAGGAGGTTCCACATGCACCATTACAGGCACGCAAGAGCTGGCGTCACTCTCTAGGGCGCTCCCGTCTGGTTCAGATGAAACCTCAGTTTCGTCCTCTGATTTTGTCACCTTGCTCTTCGAGTCTCCGTCGGAAACGTTCTCGTTCGCCTTAGACGATTCGCCTATGCCAACAAAAGCAGATTCCTCCGAGGTATGTGCGTCTGGGCGCGCACCAGTCATGCCAGCATCCCTCACCGGGTCGGTTGAAAGCTCGGATCCGTATCGCGTTCGGCCTACCATTCTTCAGTAGCTGATGCTGCGCTTCCTGTGTCCTGCTCTCTTCTCACCTTTCATGCGCCCTCCAGCCAGATTTGAAATGAGCGGTTTCATTTCTATCTCATTCTGAAATAACCAAAAAGGAATATTTGAACGTATAATCCAGGATGTACACAGGATAAAATCATGTGTGTTACAAGGATTATAATCGTGCCCTCCAACGATTCCGAAAATAAAATCGCAATTGAAGTGTATTGTGTGTTATAGAAATTATGGTCGCATATCTCTCCGAATAGGTCTAGCAAGCCTTCTTTGTCTATCGTACTGGACAAGTCGCACTCTATAGCTATTAACATAAATTGAAAGCCACTCTTCACCCATTCGAGTGCGAAGACGTGTTTTGATGCACTTCATGGCCGAAAACGATCTCTCGATGGTAGCCGTTGACATGGGTAGAACGCACACCAAGGTGATAGTTTTGAAAAGAGCGGGAAAGGCATCGCTATAGCCGCGAATCTTCATTTACACAAGTAAATCACCGAGACTTTTAATTCCAGAGAAGCTGTTGTCAGCTCTCGCTATTTCCCCGAACCGACGAGCCTCATCGTAGACGAAACTCAACCGATCTCCAAAGTCATCTGCGTAATACTCGCGAGCAATACACTTAATAACTTCCGCATCCCAACTCACGAAGTTTCCCTATGAGTTCAAACCTTTACACAACGAAATAAGACTGAGCACCTCAAAATTGAACCGCCAGTCAACTCTCGCTCGACAGCGTTGATGACAGGAAGAAAATATCTTCAAGATAATGTTGTTGTTGAGTGCAGACCATACTGTATTTTGTAGCATCAGCCCCTGGAAATCCATGTTTCCTCTCCGGCTAGATCGGAATTCACGCCGAGTCCATCGGTCTGCCTTGTTAGGCACGGAAAGTTCACCATAATCAGATAAGCTTGTTCAAAATATCTAGGCTTCAGCCCAGGTCTTGTCAAATTGCTCTTTGGTAGCTAACCGGGAAAATTCAGCTCGAATTTGCTGTACTAAACTAGCCACAGTAGCGACATCCATACCACTCTTCTGCAAATATTGTGGAAGCGTATTCACCTTCTCTAACACCAAAATGAGTAATTCACTGTGAAAAACAAACTTAAATTTCCACATTGACTTAAGAATTCCGGTAGCATCTGCCCTTTTCTTCGAACTGAAAGTGTCAACCAAAACAAGCTCCAGCACGTTACAAATTGGTATCTATAGCTCTCGGATTCGCGTAATTGCACGAATTCGACAATTCCATCTCATCGAACTCACACTTTCAGTAGATCTGAGTTGGGTTTTCCTTTTTCCGGTTTCCAACGCGCCATCACGTATCTATTTTTCCGTCTCAGTTAACGATGATGCTAAAATGGTCCTTTCGTTTGCATGATGCTGTGCAAGTTGCGTGAATGTGCTGCACGACATAAAAAATTAGATATCGAAATTGTTCCTCCACAGCACTGACAACCACGAGATTCAGCCGATGCACAAAACAATGAGCGTAGTAAGCATAAGGACATTCTTCAGAGATCCTTCTCTGTAAGTCATTATAATCCCCTGACATCTTAGATGCACAATCATAGCCTTGACCGCGACAACGCAAATATGATAGCTCCATGCTGAAATCTGGCTCAGTAAACTGCTAAAAAGTGAACTCAAAGTCGTATCCCGTGAAGGAACAGTCTCTAAAAATCGTTCATGAATGTTCCCATTCTCGGCAGACACAAATCGAATAACAATGGCCATTTGCTCGCTCTTCGATTCACAGCTTGCTTCATCAACGAGAAGGGCATAAAATCCGCCGGCTATGTCATTATGAATAATATTTTCTCGGATCTGATCTGCAGCACACTGTAATATCTGGCGTTGCGATAGTGAAGACGTATATATTGCATTTCGAGGCGCAGAGTTCATTTGATCTGCAAATACAGACAATCGCTCCTTTAAAACAGCAATCATCCCCAAAAGATTCTCTCCATTGCCAGACGAATCCTTCAAAAATATAAATTGACAAAGTTAGGCTCGATAACGTCCCGTACGACTTACAACTATTATATTTTCTCGCTGTGCCCGCGAAACGGAATTCCCTGTCGAGCTAGATGGATACAAACGTTTGCCACAACTCCGAGATATTTTTGATGTTGAGCTCGTTGTTGCTGGTCTGTTCTGTCAATAAACTGTTGAATATTGTGACGCGATGATAGTAGCTCTAAAAGAATGTTTCGGCATTAGAATGGTGCGAACTTCCAACCCCAACGTGCTTAGGGAACCCATGTTTCGACAGAGCTTTTTTCCAGTTATGATATCCCAATGCTGGTTGCGAGAAAACACTTGTACCCCGCTCGCACATCATAACGTCTCTGCTTAATAACTAGGCCACAGGTGCAAAAAGTGAAATATTCGCGAATTATGGGTATGTACCGTGAATAGCAATGTTATTCACGGTACAATACTATATGGCGCAATCAGTTCAGTTTCGGATCTATTGCTCAATAATAATTCTAAGTTGCGGTATTTACGTACGTAACCCTGTCTTTTTGTGTGTAACTAAGGTGCATTGGCACATTCCACATATCCTTGATAAGATCAAATAACTTGAGTAAAATTCTATATAAAACTAAGGCGAGATAGCTATATCTATAAAATACTCAAATCTCGTTAAATGCCAGCCACTTACATTTGACACGACGCAAGGCCTCAAAATACGAGCACAAAGTTCAGTTACCAAAATGTAACCGTCGACAAAGATGAATTCAACTGCCGCTCAAGTCTTGGACTGCCTCACTGTCCAGTGGGATGAGGAGACTGCCAACCTCTCCTCAAGCCACGAAAACTTTGGTGAATTTTTAAATACATGTGATAGTACTTTTCGTTAGAAATCCTTTCAAAGTTAATATTAAGACCAAAAATGTAGCCAACTGGTTTTTATAGGATCGTACTTAATCCATAAAGAACTTGCTGGATATCTGAATTACGGTGAGATGCACGTCTATTCTATATAACAGTTGTTTTGCTGAAAATGGGTGAACACAATCGTAAAAGCATCTTTTTTTAGATATAGTAATAAATTCGTATGTAACTAAGTTTTATGCGAAATGAAATAGCACGTTCGACAACATACGTTTTGAGACTGTTATCTAATGTACAAGCAGTTGTGGTGAAGTCGATGAAACTTTCACCCCTTGGTGTACAGTGCTCGCTCTGGTCCCGAGACTATAGGAGACTCGGATTCAGAACTCCGAGAACCTTTTGTGGGAACTCTGAGTTTGGCGTGTGACACTTGTATATAATCCCTGTGGGTTGAATCCAATCTTCGGGACTCTTGGTCTCGACCGTCCGTAGATAGTTTGTAGGAAGTCTGTGTGCATAGCGTGCGACTCACCCTCTGGTTCACCACTATGACTGAAGCCAAAACCCCAGAACACACTTCTCTTAATAAGACAACCAAATACAATACAGAGAACTTTGAATATACAAATATACAGCCACTACTTATTCTTATAGACCCTTAAGTGGGGGTCTGTCACCAGTCCTACTCGGAACTACGGCTCATACACTGGTCAGTCTGAGTCGCTTCCTCAATCGCGCGCACCACCCTCAGAAATGAGAGAAATACAACCTCAATATAGGCGAAGTTTGATTCCGCAGTCTAATACAAACTCTAGGGAGACTACGAACCCTTAGAGAACAATCGTTAACATGAAATGGGTACCTACCCTTACCGTTCACTTACAGCAGACCCAATTGGCATATGGAATGCCGTGGATCTCCTCAGAACACCGTCGTGTCTGATCTCCACCGCAACTTGGACTTAGTACAGCTGGAGATCCTCACGCGGCACCCTTGGCACCTGTCCTGCGCGCCTTACGAAACTTGTGCTTCCCAAGGTAAACGGCTCTCTGATTATATTCTCTTATACTGCTAAATTTTTATCTTGGTATCCTATGTTCCATATTTCACTCGATCTTTTCGGATCCGGGGTAAATATCTTGGTTTCCGTATACCTAAGTACACTCATCATTGTTGAACTTCAAACTCACTTGGTTCCACTATGTATCCACGTAGTATCATCAGATATGAGGCACATCACCTCACTTCACAATGACTTGTCACCACTTGATCGCGTTACACTTCGAGTCAGGTCTCTGACTCTAGGAGGGACTCCATAGCATATTATGATATATAATCCATCGGAATATACTTGAATCTCTGGATCTTGTCTCGTTTCATCGTAGAATTACTGAATCCATAGCGTAGTGTTTTCATACAAATGTAGATATTCTTGATTCCAGACGTTTTGACATCGGGACTCAGGGATTACCTTCGGGATTCAGGGGTTATAAGTCGGGATTCACGAATTAATCACGGAATTCTGGAATACTTTGTCGGACTCTGGGGTATAACATTCCACACTGCTTGCAGAATATATCATAACGCCATTTACTGCCAATCTCCTCTTAGATCATGAGTCTTGCGCGTAATAGTCCTCGGTGGTGATGTGCTCGAGCTTGGGAATGGCGTTTTATGGGTCGAACTAAGGCAATACGGGGTACTTGGTGCAATACGTTTGCACCAGCACTTTCCACAATCATTAATACCCCTAGTCAGGATGAGGGCGGGCCTGAAACTGAGCATCACAATGCTTCCAGACTCTATGGCCCATCCTTAGCTCTGTTCCATGTCAACCGCTCTTCTCACATCCCACAGTCACTCTTCTTTCCACACATTCACACCGACAGTCCTGTATCCATTGCCTAATTCCTGGAAATCCATACAAATCCTTACTTCCATGAGAAATTCCTAGACATGACTGGTCATTGCAGAATTTTCATTCAAGCTGGCAAGTCATCTCTGGGATCACGGAATTATATCTCCATTCTCACTCTTAGTCCGAGTCATCTCTGAGACCCATATTCACTTCTTCTCTGAGACCCATTCAGGCTCCGGTTCCCAATTCATTTCCAAGTCCATCCATCAATTCATTCTTGAATCGAGGTCCTGAGTACCAATTTACCGGTAACGGTCGACACCCATCAGTCCATCAACGATTCGAACATTCTTCAGAGAACGTTGCCACTTCAAGATTTTCTTGATTCGACAAAAATCGTCTCGCTCTCCTTTCCAGAATGGTCCAAGATGCTCTTCTTCCCAGTTCGACCTCTCCTGCGACACAGACGCGTCGTCCCTGTCCAAGGGTCTGATCCTGCGCCCAGCAATACGCCTTCCGCCGACGCCAACACTACGGACTCGAACGTTGAAATGCCATTGGTCGCGGCAACTGCAGATGCGGCTGCCGATTTGCTTCCTCCTGCTAATTTCCTGATGCCCAAGAGATGTCGCTGGCTGGCGTTATCTCCGGGTCACGACGCTGGTGGACACGGGTATTCCTCTGGCTCCTGTTAGTTGGAACGCACCGCCTGTCTACGGAGGCCCCGACGTTCATCTGGTCGGCGTACCTGCGTCGATCGTCGCGATGCAAGGTGGCGCGAAGGGGTACCCTGGGTATGTTGGTCTGGAGGTACTCCTGTGCTTCGAGAGTCTGGACGCCGCGAACTTCCAAGATCTCAATGCACTCATGGTTGGAGATGTTGCTGACTGCTTGCCGACGTTGCGCCAGAGTGTCGCGCCAGTCTCCGTCGCTGCCGAGGTGAATTCTATCGCTTGTCAGAGCGAATTGGCTGCGCTGTTGAGCCAGTTCCCGTTGAATCGCCTGGCGGAGACGATGATTAATTGATTGTCCTTCATCCGCCGGCTCCTGACTAAGATCCGTCATCTCCGGGCAGCTTCAGAGGCCGAGGATTGTAAACGCTGTCGTCCCAGATCCTGGTGTCCCGTGAGAATTTCGACACTATGCGTCGTGAGTGGTTGCCGTGTGTCGGCACGGGGGTCAACGTGTGCGGACGCTCAAGCAAAAACGTTCTGACAGCGAGGACTTTATGCGGCAAGGTCTCCGCGATGCCGAGTTCAGCCACCAAGGGCGCGTTCGTGATCTGACGGACCAGATCACTAGGCTCCAGCCCCAACTTTGAGACTCTGAGGCCGCCGGTCAAGCGGCTGAAAGCCGCGCTAATGAACGTGTGCTGGATGTGAACACTCTCGTGGACTTCCTTATGGGTAAGCAGCCCAAGATTAATGTGATATTCAATTGGATGCGCCTCGCGGCACTCCTTCATCACTGAGGGTACGCCCATCCCTGAGGGTTGGCTCACCAACGTAAATGTGGTGGCCCTGAACGACCCACGCTGCAAGTGTCCCAGGTACGCATGGCCTCCTCCCAGGCCCGATAACGGCAACTCGCCGTCGGATTTTCAAGGACCAAGACGACCTGCTGTCCTCGATTTATCGTCGTAAATTTGGGTCATCTATGAGCTGCTTGACGAAGAACAAGTTTGGTGGTCGGTCTGATGGGTCGAGCTCAACGAAATCATAAACAGTACAATCCTTAGGGTCCCCCGGAAGGTGGTTATTGGAACACCATGACAGCGCTGTTGCTGTTGAGTAAACGAGAGGCTATGGCTTGCAAGAGGTGCATGAGACCACGCGACTGTTGTTGACTTTTGAGCGGCGGAGGAACGTGTATGGAGATTAAAGTAGTCGGTGATGTGATTAGTTGTGAGCTTCTTCTGTGCCATTTCTTTCTGTGCAAGCAGGTTTGATAATGTGCTAATATTGTTCTGACCCCCTCCGATTTTGGTCTGATTCCGCCCCTGGTCGGTGGGCGACTTGAAGGACGCGATCAAGGCGAAGAAACGAACAAGATCAAATGTGATGCAGATGAACTGGAGATATCCCTGGCAAAAATGACGGGCGGCACGTGGTTGACACAAAACAACTCGGTGGGAGGTGTGAGAGAATCCAAGGGTTATCGAAAGCTAACATTTCCAGGTGCGGTGCTACACGCTGTTGGGCTGGCTAGTAGTTAACTGGCCAAAGTGAGTGACGAAGAAATCATGCTGGAAAAGTCCTGTGCAAGTGCTGGTGGATGTGCCTAGGATATCGGTTACCAGGGAGATCTCTGTGGGATCTTTCGGCCCTCTCCAGTACGCCAACGAACCTGTCTTTACAATTCCGGGCGACTACATCCGTGACAGTGTGTGGCTGGACATGAGGAAGATCGAGACATGCTTTTGCATCGTCGTCCTCAACTGCTTGATGAATGGAGAGCGCTCATGGACAATATTGTCAGTACATACGGTTTACGGTGGATTTTGGGACCCCCTGGAACGAGCAAATAATGTGCTGCTTTCGCTTTTGCTAGCTCGCTAGAACGAACAAATGGGTGGGATGGGTTGTGGGGCAGTGTTAATCACGAGTATAACAATCTGTCGTGTGTATTATTTTCTGGGGATGTCAAGAAAATTTGCCGTCTTGACCGTATAAGTGTGAATGCGCTATTGGATTCAATGAACAAGCAAACTATTGTGTTTCTGGACGGATACGCAATCGATACGCAGAACGCGAAAGATGGCATTTTCCAAGCTTACAGAGTGGCGCGAGCGCTCGGAGAAGTATCATCGCCTGGTTTGTGTGTGTTGATACACTCGGAAAAGGCTATCATGGTGAGAAACTCTCTCGAATTCCACGCCAGATTGAAACAAATCTACAAATCACGATTGATCTCAATCAGGTTCCTCCATAGTTGCTATATACGAACAAGGATCGTTTGCAACAGCAAACCTTTTTAAGCTGATGCCATTGAAACTAGAAGATTTCTGGGAAGTTCTCCAAGATAATTTTTTCGGGCACGTACGAGAAAATTTTCTGGTCGATCCACAAGAAGTGGTGTCACCTGAAGCGCGGAGGTAGTTACTGGAAACCAAAATCAATTTTGCGGGAATGCCAGGCTGATGTTTGACTTACCTGCCCATGATGCCATGAATTCTTTAGTAGAAGTAACAGCTTTAACGCCACTGTTGAGCTCACAATTGTAGAAATTAGCAGTGGCACAGTCAAGCAGCTATATGCTTGGTATCAAGATCCAGGGGCGCGTATGCCAACGGCTAATATCTTAAGCGCTTTCGCTGCTCGAGCGCTAACTCATCGCCTTGGCCCAGATTATGTGAGGAACATTGCTGGGTTATCCCTCAATGAATGACCACTTTTTTAATTATGGTTCTTCGTGGAGCTAGTCTTTAATAGAGTTGTCTGTCGCTATTATGACATCGATTGTCAGCAACAAGAAGAGAAATGGGGAAAACAGTCGTCGAGTTCTTTGTCCAAACTATGCTATTGATGTGTCATGCTCGCGGAAATGGTTGTCTCCGATTCAGTGGAATCAAAGCGGCTACGACGCAGTTTTTATTGATTTTGACAATCACTTAGTTTGTTTTATTCAGATCATGCGCGCGGTGAAACATTCCTTTGTATCCAAGGGCTTCAAGGATATCTTGCAAAGATTTTCAAGAAGGACGGTGGATCCATTTTCGAACAGGACTGAAAGGATCAAGACAAAACGTCCCTGCAGCTTCTGACCAAGTTGTCGGTGTTCCATGGGGCATGAATGATTCCAAAAAAAGGTGAATATATGTAGCTTGTGATGTTGGAGCAGCATATCGTTCAAGTTTCTACTACTTCATTTACAATTAAAATACAGTATCAAATCTAGTGGAATTCATGCCATTTGTTCAAATTGCATCCTAGGCTACTCGTAGTTCACTGATCCTTATACAGGTACTAAGTACTTTGTAGTACATTTCTAAATTTCGCGCTGTAAATATCTAATGAAGAAAATCCAGATCGATGACACGGCGGTTTATTCGTAAAGGAATGTGTGTTGAGAGGTGGCCCGGAGCGTTCGCATACGGCAAGAAAAGATGAATTATCCGGAATTTTCAGGATAATATCAGTCATCAGATGAGTTCTACAGGATCCACGTCCTGAAAATTTCTACTAGTGACCCATCACGTTCCATACAAACCTTCAGATAAATCAGGTTTCAGCCACAAATGGAGCGGAATTTACAGGACAGAAATCCTGTGGCAACTAAACGCTACAGTCAGCGATTTGCCTTGAACGAGGAGGATACGATGGCCGAGCAACTAGCCGATTTGATCGCACTAGAAGCTGAGGTATCAAGTGAACGTGCTAGCACTATTAAAGCGAACTCTCGTGCTTCTTATCGAAGCTCGATGACACAATTTCTGCAGTGGATGATCAAGAACAAACGACCATTAGTCCTTACAACCTTTGCTAACTCACTTGAGTATGACTCGGCTG
>NBNE01001745.1:0-11144 GCA_002215365.1 Phytophthora megakarya | reverse complement strand
TGCTCCACGAGACTCTCGGCCTCACGTAACTCGGCAGCAATTGCAGAGCGTGCACGCGTCTTCCGACGTCGCAACTTCTTCTTCGCCTTCGCTTCCTCGACGCTGATAACATCGGGCAACTGCTCCTCGTCGTCCTCACGAAGCCGACGCAAGTTAGCTTCCTCACGACTCCGACGCCTTTCAGCGTCCTTGCGCACGCTCTCGAGTGCATTATTAAGCACAGCATCAGGGGCTATCCCTTCCAACTGCTCATCACTATTGCCCATGCGCCACGCTTGTGTCAGTACTCCAACGATTAGCACTCCACAACTCACATACACTCCGTAAGACCACCACTGGAAATGCCAATTTAGGGTAGTGAAGACACTTAGCACGACCACCACACCTAAATTTCCACAACAAACGTACGCCTACAGGTCGTAGGTCCCCATCGGCAGATTCACGACGATGTACAGCAAAAGCATCACGAACCAGCACACTGCCAATATCGCCGCGTACATGCGTTTCGCAGTAGCCCCAGTAGCATCCCAGGACACATTGCAGTAGTTCGTAGTGGAGCGGTAGGTGTCCGACACTAAGTCGGGCAAGTAGTCGTAGAACGTTTCTCGCCACGCGTTCCACCAAGCGAGATACACCCGACCATATCGACCGTATTTCTCTTCTTCTTCCATCAGAACTAGACTAGGGACAGAGAGTGCGGCGCCACCAAGCGCTCCAGCATACGCCCAGCCATGTAGTTGCTGAATCGTAGGAGTTTGCACTACTTGTCGATACTTCCTCAGGAACGCTGCTGCCATACCACCGTTCAGGCGAATAACTCCCTAAACTGCGCACGTGAAATTCTACCACACCGCACGAAAAGGAGTAGTTAGTGTCCATCCTCCAATTACGCAAACTGCCGTGACACAGTGCACGGGCCAAAGCGAAGCGTCCGCGTACTTGTCCCACACGTAGTTCCACAACCAGCTCATTCAAGCGCACCACACTAACCGCAACTTCTTCAAAAGCGAACTGTAGATACCACTACTTGTCGTAGCTTAAGAGACGATTCCATTGCAGCGTAACCTCACGGTGTCTTATTTCATCCCAACGCTGGTAGTCTAGTGCCTCAACATTTCTCAAGCCACATGTCTTTCACCAAAGCAGTCGTCAGCCACCCGTTCGATAGTCAAAATTCGTCAATGAACTTCAACTTTGCAATTTTGATGGATACTTTTGCAGTTCTCTTTCAGGGCGGTCCGCAGATTTTATAAACACAATCCATACAACACGGCTTTGATACCGTGGAATTTTCCAAATTCATGTAATTCAAATTTGACTTACGGGTTCGCCTCCAGCGGACACCCTTAAATCCTTCAAGATTACATAGCACCACACGAGGCACCAAGCAACCATTTCCACGAACCGCTAGAATAGCAGCTCGTCCTCATCAGCGGCAGCGTTCGCGTCGACTAACCTTGCGCTACGCCGTAGCTCTGGCCAGTGATGGGCCCTGCCTTCCTCGTCCTCAAATTCGTCAACTAGCACTTTGTAGGCAGGGAGCAGAGTAGCCGTAGGCCTCCAGCATACTTCGTAGGACGCCGTCAATACCAGATACTACTCTACTCCATTCAACTTCCGCTTTGCCAATACATCTACGACAGAGTTGCTAACGCCTGTAAACACTGTTTCCTCATCACCAATCACAATTCGTTCCACAAAACTAGTTGGCGGGAGATCTCTCTCAGCTAATGGACCGTCGTCATCTACTCCAACATGAATGTCGACTCCTTCAGGTGTTTCATGTGGGAACGGACGACTCATCCGACCGCGATACTTTTTCATACGATTCATATTTACCGTGACGACCCGATCCGGGTGGCTGGGGTTAGCCACACGATAAGCATTCTCTCCAACAGGACCGACCACTCGATACGATCCATGCCAACTAAAAGCCAACTTCTTGGTTTTACGCTCGCCACGTCGAGCTCTGAAATATTGGTAGACCCATACAGCGTCGCATTCCGCAAACGCTACAGCGACTTGCTCCTCTAGTCGTCGAGCGTGACGACTCTGAGACTTAAGCAGTTGACGCTCAACCATGCCTCGGAAGTCGCGCATCGACAGGAACAACTTCCTCCGATACGCCGCGACCTCATTACTCTTCCACTCATTGCTCGTGTTCAGAAACGCTAGATCCAACGGTAGTATGGGGTCTCGACCATATAGACTAAAGAACGGTGAGTCCCCGAGCGCTTCGTGGTACGATGTACGATATGCGAACAGCACTCGTGGTAAATACAGGTCCCAGTCCTCCTCGCCTCGCCAACAAACATACGTAACATCCCTAACAAAGTACCATTGAACCGCTCAACCAGGCCTTGCGTTTGCGGGTGGTAAGCCGCGCCAAATAACTTCTTAATACCCAACGCCTGATAGAACGACATCGCCAGATTGGAGATAAAGTTAGGACCACGGTCACTTAAGAGGCGTTCTGGCACACCATGTCGAGATACGACCTCATCAACCATCAAATTCACAAAAGTGACGGTGTCCAACCATCTCACAGGGAACGCTTCAACCCACCGAGTGAAGTAGTCCGCAAAGGCCACGATATACTTACTTTCACGCGGGTTGTCACCAGAGGATCTATCGCGTCGACGACCACATGCGAGAACGGCCCGGACAAGTCCACGACGGGCATACGTTGCATCACGCCGTTTTTCCACAGTCGGTAGCCCTTACCACTTCCGCACACTGAGCATGCTCGAACGTACTCAGTCACGTCTCGCTTCCAACCGTGGCAATAGGCATATCGGAGAACTTTGTCTATCGTCTTCGTAGTGCCCAAATGCGACGAGAGCAAGTCAGCGTGACAGTAGTGTTGGATCGTCTCAATAAAGGACAACGGGATCACAGGCACGAGTGTAGCTCGAGCAGGACCTGCTCGTGCACGCAGGTGCACACGACGCATGAGTATATCGTTCTTCATAGCATAATGTGGTGCCATCAGTAACACTCGTACTCGTAGTTGTCCATCCACAGGGAGGGCTCTGTCTTCCAAGAGCACTCTTAGCGCTAAGATGCACTGAGTACGCTTCTGTTCTTCGATGAAACGGAACGCGTCCAGACCGAACTCGTCTACAGGAGACGATACTGTTGGTTCCACGACTTCCTCGCTAACCTGCATGTCCACTGTTTCAGGGTAAGGGTGTTCACCGTCAGGAGCCGAGTCAGACACGTCGAACACCGACTCGTGCTCCCTGACTTTGAGAAGATCAGGGGACAGGATCACTCCACTGTCACCTTCAATAGTTCTCCCTGACTTGAACGGAACCATCGTCGTTCAAGTCGGCGTCGTTTAGCAGATCGCTCATCAACAGTGTCGGCTCCCTGACCTGAACTTGATCACCACCGTCAAAGTTCAGGTGATCCTCAGGATCTGTGACTTCCTCCTCGTCGCCGTCGTCGTACAGCAAGTCCGCCATAGTTAACGCCGCGATAGAGGTGGAGTGTAGCCTCGACAGACCGTCAACGTGCCCCATAAGCGTTCCAGCCTTATGGAACACTTTGAACCTCAGCTGCGATAATTCCATGGCCCAGCGGGCCAGCTTTGCATTCGTAGTCCGGTTGTTCTCGTTAAATACCCATGTAAGCGCCTTGTGGTCCGTGAACAGGTCGAACTCTTGCCTGTCCAAGTAGCACCGGAACTTCCTCGTGGCCCACACGATACCCCAGCATTCGATCTCTGAGGTACCGTCCTCCTTGTGGATCCAGTTTTTCTCCGATCCTACCAACAACTTGCTTGCGTATGCAATGACTCTTTCACGACCATCTACCCCGTCTGCATGAGGCACGCTCCCACTGCCAACTTAGAGGAGTCCACATATAGCTTAAAGCGCTTAGAGAAGTCGGATAGATCAGTATGGGTGGTTCAATCAAGCGTCGCTTCAACAGTTTGAACGCGGCTTCGCAATCATCAGTCCACACGAATTCAGCTCCCTTTAGCTTGAGACGCTCAATTATAGCCGAAATACCAGCGTAACCCGGTATATAGCGTCTGAAGTAGCTAGTTAAACCCAAGAAAGCACGAACTGCATGTAGATCGTGCGGACGCTTCACGTTGATGACGGCCTTCACCTTTTCAGGGTTCGGCAATATTCCAGATGGAGTAACGATATGACCCAAAAACGTAACTTGGTCACGACCCCATTTGGACTTCTTCATTTTCAGTTTGAAGCCGGTTCCACGGAACCGTTCCAACACTTGCTTCAGTCTGATCAGGTGCGTAGGAAAGTCATCGCTGAATACTACACAGTCGTCCAAGAACACTAAGCACGTTCCCCATTTTAGATCCAGGAGTACATTTTTCATCAACCGTTCAAAGGCAGGAACAGCGTTGCAAAGACCGAAGGGCATAACTAACCACTCATACAGTCCGTACTTGCAGGTAAACGCTGTCTTCTCCACGCTATCCACAGCCATCGGAACATTCCAATATCCGGACGCGATATCCATGGTGGAGAACAACTTCGCGTTGCCCAACACGTCCAAGATGTCGTCTATGAGAGGCATGGGGTAGCAGGCTTTTACAGTCACCGCATTCAATCGCCTGTAGTCAATACAGAACCGTATCCCACCATCGGGCTTACGGATCATGAGGACAGGACTAGCCCAGTCGAAGGTCGAATGTGTCCGAGGTCCAGGTACTACTGAAGCTCAGCCTCTATGACGTCACCCTCAGCCTTTGATACACGATACGGACGTTGTTTGATCGGCGGGCTGCTCCTCGTGTTGATCGAAAACTCCAACAAGTCCGTGCGCCCCGGAGTCATGGATGTCTCCACAAACATGTCTTTAAACTGCTCTAACAGTTCCTTCAACCAATGCTGCTGTTCCATGCTCAGCTTAGGCCCAGAGAAGTCGACGTCCAACTCCTCCTTCAGCACTTTGTCCAACTCCGGCATCGGAGCCGACGAATTCTCGTGTTCTACTGTCACCGAGCTCAGTACAGAGTCGATCCCTTCTGACGCAGAGTAATCCTTCGTGAGTGATCCATGAGTATTCTCGTTCACATCACTTTCAAATCCAAACGCTGAATCTGGGGCCAGCGTATCCAAAGCCTCCGTCGTTCCTCTCCTGATGAGGACGTCCTCCGTGGACGCATTACACACCTCGACCAGGAGTTTTCCTTTCTTCACAGTAACAGGGTCCTGGCTATCCTCACCATAGAATCCAATGAAGGAATTCCTTCCACGAGAACCGTAGTGCCTTCGGGTACTCTACCATACACGTCAGTGGCCACAAGGGCCTGACCACCAGGTCGCAGCCGAACCGTAGAACTCATTCGTGCGGAATGCGACTCCTCAACACGAGGTGATCTCAATCTGAACACTTCGCATGTACTCTTTAAGGTCACAGTATTTTCATCGAGATCGATCACCGCTCTGAACGCTTTCAGAGTATCGGTCCCTAGTATCGCATCCACATGGAGCCGGTCGACCACCCCAAACGGTCTTACCAACTCCAGCGACCTCAACCGCAATGGTAGATTGATGGTCCCTTTCATTCCTATCTTGTGTCCTGTGACTCCATTCAGAGAGTCGTCGCACGGACGCAAGGGTGTATCCGCTCGCCCAATGCGTTTCAACACACGATAGTTAATCAAGCTTGCGACGGCTCCTGAGCCAATCAACAGTTCGGCAGGGGTACAATCGATATACCCCGCCGACACGGCTTCCACGCCGTTGACTGAGCCGATGACAAGTTTGATCCCACCCAAACATCCTTCGTCAGTAGTAAGGTCTTCGTCCTCGTTGGAAACCTCATACAACCCAGGCAAGTCATCCTGCTTCTTAGTTTTGTCGTCACTAACCACGTACACGTACTGGTAGAGTCCATTCTCTTCGTCCAGGCGTGGTGGTCTATCCGGAAACGCTTCAATCCGTTCCGAGAATAGGGACGAGCAGTCGAAGCGTACGTGTTTCACAGGGACATCTCTCCTGGACGGAATCTGCTTCTGACGACACGCTTGGCACTTCGAACCACGTACGAGCAAACGAGCACGTATCGTTTCAGCACGGTCTTCATACATACGAGAGATGATACTGCTTAACTTGGTCATGCGATAATCACTGTTCACATCTCTCGATCCCAGTAGCTTCGTCCTAACACGCTCTTCTAATCCTCTGTTGTCCTCCTCGACGGACGCGGACTTCCGACACAGTCCACATTGAGGGCTGAAAGCTACTTCAACCTCTCGCACTAGGGCGTACACGATCTGGCGCACTAGCGTTCGGTAGCGCTTAAGGATTCGATGCAACAGAGGCTCAAAAGTGTTCGTCGCAATCCACTGCTCTTCATCTGTCTTCATTGAGTCTCTTTTATTCAAAGGAGTGAATTTCATCAGGTCAACTCCAATGTTCTTTAGTACGGACTCGGGGTCCACCTCCACGGACCCGCGGACTGACTCAGTCAGTCTTCCAAGTCGTACTTCTTCAGCAATGGCGTCAACTCCACCCCCGACATCTCGGTCGTCGGAGAGAACAGAGTATACGGGGACAACGTGGTTTTCCTTGTCAGGTTGACTCCGTTGAAAGTCACGGTTGGCACATTTTGCGACGGCAAGCGTCTTTTTGTACCAAGCCAACCAGTACTCTGGCGTCGACGTTTCTCCTGGAGACGTTTCTCGGTTCTCTCTCAACGTCTCCACAGGAATCTTCAGGAGAACACTCATTTCTTTGAGTGTCAGCGATTGCAAGCGCGCGGCATTTTTCTTCAGCCGTCGTTTCAACTCGACCTCATCGAGAGGATGCAACCGTTCTTCGAGCTCTTTGTCATACTCTTCCAGCTCCTCCACTGCTCCAATAGTCGACACCTTCTCTAGCATGTCCAACGCCTCGTGAGTGAACACTGTCACACGCGACGGCGCCTTATCACCGTCAATTTTACACGATTAAAGGCCACCTTGGCCAACTTCTCCGAGTCGTTCTTTCCTAACACTAGGAGCAGAGTCGCCTTCTACGATATCAGCAACTTGTTCCGCACCAATCATTACAACGTCATCGTTCCGCGAGTCCAGCTCTGCTGCAACAGGCTCTCCCACATCAGAAATAGCGTTGTGTTTCACTTTGTTGACGAACTCCACTTCGTCAGCACATATCGACGGAGGAACACCTTCATCCTTCGACCGTACTTTCTCGACTGTAATTCCACTATCGGCGTCCGTGGGGTACGGCGTCAACTTCGCCAAGGATTCTGTGTCGACCTTCGACACCTCGATTTACGCTATCTCAGCGCACCAAGTCGCATAACTCGCGACAGAATCATCTACCTCAGATGATTCAAGATTGAATCCTGGAGGAGTTCCCCGCAGCACACTTACACTTCCTTCTTCATTACACTCGAGCGATGCACAGCCATCGGAACCGACGGGTCCTTCGACCGGGACTGTACCAGCGTCATCGAACTCTTCAACAACAACTGCCTGTTGTTCATTCATCGACGTCGTCACACCCGTGACGTACGTCGTAGCCGTCTCTGCGACTGTATTCGTGGTCGCCTCTGCGACAATCTCCGTTGTCGCCTCTGCAACCGCATTCGTGGTTCGCTCTGCGACAATCTCCGTGGTCGCCTCTGCGACTGCATCTTTTACCACCTCTGTGGTATTATCATTCTCGTTGTAGTTAGAGTTGGCGTTCTCTTACCATAGCGTGACCGTCTTGCACCAAATTTACGGGGGTGATCACCTCGTCACCGTCCGTAGCAAACGGAATTTCCAAACCAGTGGCCTCGGAAGACTGCAACACGCTCTCCGTAGTGGGTCCCTCTGGAGTAGTCGACACGGAAATATCCACATCGTGATCGATACTATCCCCACTCACGTATTGTCGGCCTACACCACCAACTGCGATTGTCACGCCATAAACTTGGTCACCAAACTCATAACCAGTCGTACTCGTATCTAGGGCACTGTCCGTCGACCCGTAGTTCATCACCGGAGCGTGCTACTCCTTTCACTTGTCGGGGGTTGCTCTCCACAACCCACACCAGTCTCATTCGTGGTGCACCGTCCGTCGTGCACTACATTTATCCCATACGCAGGAACCTCTGTCCCATACGATGGATTCATCTCAATTCCAGGCGCAGGGTATAACACACCGTGCGCCATATACTCATCGTGTGAAAAGCATTGTTGATCATACACTGCATTTACTCCGTTCGCAGGGTAAGACCCCTCGTACTCTTCGTTCAACTCGTTCGCGGTCTACGATCCCTCGTACACGGCATTTACTCCAAATTCAGTCGATTCACTCACCACTGGCTGCTTTCCCTAGCCACCAGCGTTCTCCTGGAACCGCTCGAACTCACCACCCGCATAACTCACGGTGTTTGAAGCGTTCCATTCCATGCCGTCCCATAGACAAGAGGAAGGAGCGGCACTCCCTTCCCCTTCCTCCTGCCACCATCACTGCTGGGATGGAGCTAACGTCTGTGAAGACGAAGCTCCAGCTGCACCATTCGCCGCGAACTGCTTCACTGTCTTCTTCATTGGACAGTCCAAAATACGGTGACCAGGTTCATCGCACAGAAAGCAACGACCACCTCCATGTGGTTGGTTGCCATTTCCGTTTCCACCATTCCTGCGATAGTTACCCCCAGATCCTTGGTTCTGCACATTACCGTTCTGCAGCTGACCATTGCTACCACCGCTGTTGACTGGCCGTGATTGAACACACTCGAACGCTACATGACCTCGCACCTTCAGTTGCTGCAAGGCATGTTGTTGTAGCGACAAGTTTTGCGACTACACCCTAAGAAGTGACATCGTCCGCATACACTTAGTCCTTCTCGCGTGTACTGATCCGGGCCCATGCGTCTGTTACCACCGGCAACGTTAGGCGCATTCTCGGCCACAGCAGCAATGTTGGGCGTCTGATCTTCGTAGGAAGCAGCAATGAACGGTGAGGGACCGTCGTTGGTACAGTTCATTGGTGAACGAGGAGGTCGAGCTATCAACTGGTTCTGAGTGACTAACAAGTTCTGGGTAGCCCCATCATCTGTTGCATTACACTTTCCTCAGAAGTAGACTTCTTCGTCGTCTCGCCCACAAACTCAGACTCGTCCTCAGTAGGCAGATGCATGTTCTTGTACAACAAAGTCATCACCACTTGTGGAATGTTGTTGACCATCGTAGACTGTAGAGCAGCCTTCCACTCTTTGTTCCTCAAACAAGCTAAGAAGTACTGGTATCTCGTCTGAGGATCAGTCACTTGCGCCGAATCGCACAAATTCGAGATCACGTCACCCCACACTTCGACAAACATGCCCTTGGAACGCTTGGCACTCTTCAGACGCTCAATCATCCGAAGAGGCGTCAAGCAGATGAATTGATTGTAGAACCTTGTCTTCAACGTAAGAAAGTCTTCAATCCTCGAATACATCCACCAATCTTCACCAGTCTTACCCTTCAGTAAGACTCGAAAAGCGTTCAACCGTACGGCATCGTTTAGTCCTACCGTCTCTCTTTCAAAGGCGTCCCAAAATGAACGAGCCTTTTCCACCGTGGCTCCCTTCGAGTAGAACGGTTGGATCATCTTCACTGCATTCTTCACGCTGGGCGCCGGCTTGCCAAACTCGAACTTCTTTTGACCTGGGTCGCGCACGACAAAAGCTTGATGATCAAGAGAGGCCTCAACGATCCGTCCGAGGTGTCTCCGGCACAGCATCAGCAGTCCCCATGGACGCGCGCTGTTGCTCAGCCGCTTGAGCCCAGCTCTGCGGTTGCATGAACGGATTTCCGAACCCGAATCCAGGCGTCCCAACGTAATCAGCCATCGTGTACCCGCCGTACGTAGCGATTGCAGTCATAGGCGTTCGAGCCGTAGGGGTACGCCCGCCATAACCAGACGCTTGCGAATATCCTTGTAAATCTTCCTTCTTCGGGCGTAGTTCGTGCGTAGCATACGGGTCGGCATTAAGGACAGTAGTCTGCACCGGGTTACTTTAAAACTGGACACCTTGACTACCCTGGCCAGAACTAAAGTTGTTTGGAAGCGTCGGATCGGGCGCAGGCTGGTACGCGTGAGTCGAAGCGTTCCCACCTAGATTCGCTCCCACGACCGTGGTACCAGAAGCAGCGACCGCCTGTGACTGGCCGGTACCCGCCGTTGAACCACTTCCACCAGTAGGCGCAGTCCCCACTGTTGCAGTACTCGTCGAACCACTCGAAGCGGGCGCAGCTCCCGTAGCTGCGGGTTGCTGCTGGCCCGTGCCACTGCCTGCACCGGTACCAGTAGTCGGAGTAGTTCCTTGCTGAGAACTCACCGCTAGCTGTTGCAGATTCACGATCATCTGCTGTAGCTGGGTGACGACCAGTTGCAACGGATCTGGTTCGTGTGCTCCACCTTGAGTACCAGCCCCCTGCTGGATACTCGGACGCGCCGACGAAAGTTGTGAGTGTCCACCACTCACCAGCGATTGTCCAGTCGCCGAACCTCCACCACCCAACGGAGGAGGGTTCAGCGTCGTCCCCGCAACAGGAGCTTGAACGTTAAGGCCCGGCTGGTTCTGCGCAGGTTGGACCGGGTTCGTAGATCCACCCCCCCGTTCCACCTCTCACCTGCGTAGTCCCTACCGTCGTAGCCGAACTGGTACTCACCGTAGTACCAGTCGCCGTGCTGATCCCCGGCTGGCCAGCGTGCTCCAGCGCCTGCTGTATAGCAGTACGGACACCACCGCCTCCACCGTGAGTCCTCAAGCCCGACTGAGCAGTGTTACCACCACTAGCCGGAGCGCGAGGAAGTGGCACCGGCGCAGGTCCCGGATCGCGAGGAAGTGGCGCCGCCTCAGGCAGCCACTGTCCATGGGTTTGGACGTTCGTGTCCTCGTGGTCGGACTCATACTCCGACCCGGACGACGACATCCTTTCTCAAACTGGCAACGAAGAGGCCAGGAACCGAACACGCCTTAGACTGCGAGGCGTTCTCGAACGTGAAGCAATACCCTGCTTCTCCACCAAATGTCACGTATCCCCTCAAAAGCGTTGAGGTTCGAGTATTGCTGGCGTTCTTGTTGAGAGCGTCTCGTAGTCGTAGAAGTAGTCGGTAGCTTTTAAGCAAACAAAGAACTAAAATGTAAGCTCCATGTATTGATCTGTGTGCTCT
>NBNE01001743.1:0-11146 GCA_002215365.1 Phytophthora megakarya | reverse complement strand
AACAGAGTACACTTCTAGAGTGCTTGACGAGGTAGTTTCCTGCCGTGGCATTGGCAGAGACTACCACGTCACAATTATTTGACGAATGTTGGCTTGGAGCTTTTTACCCGTTTGAAGTGGCACTTGCATAGTTGCGGCATATTCACCAGAATCATTCCTACTTATTTCTAGAGTTATATGCAGATCTTGTATTCTTGATGATCTTAGTGCCTTGTAGTCGCGGAGTAGTAGTGGTTTGCCTCTTTCAGCAATGACGCAGCCGTTGTTATATTTGAGTTCAATAAGAACTTAATATCAGAGGAAGATATAGTTCGATCCGTTACGACCTCCGTAGTAAACCTAAGCAGTCCCATGCTACTTGATAACATGAGCTTATTGCTGCTCCGGCCGCTATTCTGTTCTGGAAAACTTGCATCTGATCCTTGTCTGGTACCATATCTAGGGACTGTGCTGTCCATAATTCTGCTACTCCAAGTGTTTGTGCTGATATTGTTCGAGAACCGCGTCGTTCTCGACCAGCATTGGTCAGTAATTCACGTGATGTTGGATGAAATGTACAATTAACCCCGCGCACGATTCTCCTGGATGTAGTGTAGTGTGCCACGCAACGGTATAGATATCGCCATCAGCTTGTAGCCATCTATCTGCCATGTTGCACCTTGTTGCGTGCAGTGTCAGATAAATATCTTGAAGTCCGAGACCCCCATGCCTCCTTTGTGTACATACCAGTGCAGTGTTAAGTTTATTTTTCGTACCTGAGGTGACTGCCCTCGCATGCCACACGAACTACTTCTGGATATTTTCAAGTTGGCGCATAATTGACTTCGATGGAACGAATTGCTTTCCAGTATATAAAATGGCAGGAAGGGCGACAACGTTAAACATCAGCACCCGTTGGCTGACGGAGCTGGTAAGCGTGATTGCTATTCGTAGTCGTCTTTGAATTTTTGGTATACGGATTTTCCAGTTTTCTTGAGAAGACAATCCATTATCCCAATTGCTAGCACTGTCCGGCCAATTGACGTGCGATGCTGACTCGCTCTTGCTCAGTATTGTTTGCAGTATTGTGATTGTTTTGTCAATACTTCGTCCTCGTACAAACTCTGTTGACTTGGGCTTATGAGACGAGAAAGAAAGGGGTGGATACCTTCGGCAAGTATTCTACCAAATTTTTATAGGTCGTGTTCAACAGTGCAATTGGTCGATCATCCGTTGCATCTGCTGAATCTCCATTTTTCTGAGTGATACTACAGTTGCCTTAAGAAATGAAGACGGCACCCCTCCTCTCAGCAGTATTACATTATATAACAGTGTGAAACTTGGGGTGATTAAATCGTCGAAATCCTTAAAGCAGTCGTGATTGAGCCCTGTTGGCCCCGCCATTTTGTGTCGATATTTGGTGATCAATGGCTTGCAATGGCTCCGTCTATGTGATGGGTTCCATTAACTTTTGAACGTCATTTTAGTGAGCTTCTGATGATGTGGGATTTTCACGAATAGGTCAAATTTTCGATCCAGTTGATCAGGTACTGTAGTAGCATGGGAAGTTCCAAACACGTGACTCCATTCGGACGCCATGCGCTCCTCAATCGGATACTCATCCTTTAGAAATACCCCGGTGATGATTCAATCTTTGAAATTGATTGCGTTGCCAGTTAGCATTTCGTTTGAAAAATCGACGGGCCATTTCTTCTGAACCGCTATTTCTTTTCCAACGGACCGTGCGGCTCGATTACTTGTCTTCTCGGCTTCGTCCTCCTATATTTCCGCTCGAGATACTCAAGAGACCTGCGTTTCAGCACTTATTTTTTTAAAGTATCGCTGCGTCTGGGTACGATCTTGTTGTCTTTCAACACATCTTGAATATCATGGACGAGATCATCCCATTCGCCAATTAGGTTGTTTGACTGCTCATATTTCTCGAATAGTAGATATATCATATCCTCTATGAACATTACGTACTTGATGGGGTCTACCACTCGGGATTGCGTAATACGAGGGTGCTTTCGATCGAATAGCCGATAAGGATTTTGCTTTCAATTCTAGTCTTACTTCGTGGTGGTCCGAATCATGACAAGGTTCAACTACAGTCAGTGTAATGATCTGAATGTGCCCAACAACAAGACATCATCGGATGAGTCCACGCACAGAGAGCGAAGTCGTCTGCTGCATACTTACCGGTTGCGCAAGCACTCGCCTAGACGCACCACAGCCGACCACGCGCTTCAGCCAACTACTGCATTTCTAGAAGGTAGACAGCAAAGTAACCACAACGGTCAATGTCAGTTTTCAATCTGCCTTCCCAACGACAAGTACCACAGCGACTCTTATATTCAGTAGCACTTGTGTTCCAACTTATCACGTCTTCTCCGCTCCTGTTCCAGTTCCGGTTCCAGCATCCGTTCAGTCCGGCTCGCCGTGTGCGACCAGACCTCTCCGTCCGTTTAAGTATCACTCTTCGTGAAGGTAGCTTCGACTTCAGCTCTTAGCGTAAGCGCCGGCGTGCGCACTCTATCGTCTCCGGATCCAGTCCGTGTCTTCTCAGCTCCCCGTCGGTCGCAGCCACGCCTGTCACCTCCACACTCCATTCTTCGTCCAATTTTTTTTCTGTGGGAAAAAGATGAAATTGTCACACACATCACATCGTGTCGACATCTCATTGGTGCATTCAACCCAATCCGTACTGCATGTCCACATACAGCAAGCACCTAGTCCTGTTGCCTCGGCTCTTACTTGCGAATTCCAGTGCACAGATGAGTGTAACTTCTGCGATCGTGGCCGTTACAAGTCTAGTAGTATGAGTCCTTGTGCTGTGAGGCGCGCTTGAACTAGCGCCGACTGGATTTGCATCAGTTGTTTCCTACGGGACACTGCCTACTTGCCAGTGGTCACTAGGTATTGACTGAAACAGAGCTCTGGGTGAGCACTGTGACTTCGTTGGGGCTTATTGGGAAGTGTCTGAAGCCGCAACGCAGTGGAGGAAGCATGGATGCAACACGCGGACGGCATGCAGCAGATGTTTGGTTCCCTGGCGGCAATGATGCGGGAGCAACAACAATTCATGGCGTAGGCAGCGGAGGTGCAGCGTCAGATGACAGCGACCTTGGAGCAACAACAACAGTCATCACAGCAGCAGACTACTGACACGTCTGCTCCCGATTCACGTGAATACCAGGCTGATGGTATCGCCATGCCCAAGTCCTTTGGAAAGAAGGACGACGACATCGGCGATTACATGATTAGCGCGAAGCTGTACTTCGAGTCCAAGAACATCAAGGACGGCGCAGACGCACCTCAGCAACGCCCGTTGTCGCTACTAGTGGCAAACCTGAAGGGACCAGCCGGAGCATGATATCGTGAATACGTACGATGGTAATTATTTGCAGTCCGTGACACAGTTTGAAGAGCTGCTAACGGGCGAGTTCGCCGCACCGGATGGGCAAGAGCATCTGCAAGACCAGTTGCTGCACCCGCGACAAAACAACTTCTCCTGTCTGGAAGACTACGTTGCCAGCTTCACAAGCATATTCTGTAAGGTCGTATATCGACAAGGTCATGGATTTTCAGACGGGCTTGGTCACGGACATACGGCAAGAAATAATGCTTCGGCGGTTCCGCAACACTACCAATGTTATCGCGCTTATGTACGCTCCGATACACTCGGTTGGTACACGTGGGAAAAGTAGCGGGCAAATAAGTCAAGGAGCTCTTGTACAGCGACGTGTACAGCAGCAGCAGACATACGTCGACGAACCAGTGCCAATGGAGAAGAATGGTAGTCCATGCTTTGTGTCGCGCAAAGAGTGCCTGCACAACAACTTGTGCTTCTACTGCAAGGAACTGGGTCATCAACTTGCAGGATGTCGGAAGCGTCAGTCGCGCAACCATCCGCGTGACCCATCACGTCAGGCACAAAGTCGGTCAAACGTTCCGCACGCATCAAAGCTCCTTCCGCCGTGTTATGGAGGAAGATGTAGACGCCGAAGACGATGAGGAAGTACTTGACAGCATGCAGCTCAACATGGTTTCGATGGAAACAACTACAACGCCAGCTCGTGGGCTGCTTCGATTCGACGGTATTATGAACAGCCAATCCATCCGAGTTCTGATTGAGAGCGGCGCAGAACGGAACTTCGTTCGTCCTGGTCTCGGTCAACACCACACAGACGCTGCCAAGGTACCAGCTGAACGTTTTGACGGCAGTCCGAATCGCAGAACAATGCTGTGAAATACTGTCCTTTGCGGACAGAGACTTCTCTGGTGTGACGCTCATTGAGTGGGATGTGTCAGCAAATCAATACGTGATTCTGGGCATCCCTTGCTTGCTTCAGTTCAACCCCATCATCAACTGTCAAACAGGGGTGATGCAGTTTCCAACGCAGCGTGTGTGGTCGATTGCCGCTCGGTGAATTCCAGTCTCGACGTGTGGGGATCATCGGTGGCTACAGTGGAAGTGGAGCCTGATTCGCTTCAGCATCTTTTACCACCGATGTTACGGCAGTAACGTGATCATCACGTCCAGACAGGGTACTTCCACTCGCCGTTGGGGCCCGGTTCGATCAGCTCGCAATACGACTCATTGTGTGAACTACCGTTACCATAATTTGCAACGAAGGTGAGGAGTGAAGAGTACCCAGAACTTTATCATGTGACGGTCAAGACGTCTCCGACGCTGAAGACGATTCTGCATCCGCTGCGGGGAGTGCTCAGCGAGTTTGCTGATGTATTTCCAGACGAACAGTCGGCCCAACTGCCGCCACCACGCCCTATTGAGCAGGAAGTGGTATTGAAACAGGGGGCTAAGCCAAACAATTGCGCGCCGTTTCGCCTGTCCAAAGTAGCACAAGAGGCACTCGACCTCTTTTTCCCTGACCTACTAAGGCAGAACTGGATCCAAGTGTCGGATTCGCCGTGGGTTAGCAACATTTTTGGCGTTCCTAGCAAGGATCCTGTTACTGGCAAGTTTCCGTTCAGACTGGAGTGGCTACACTCTAACAACCCCAACATGCCGATACGGTGGGTGATCGACTACCGGCTGGTCAATGCTGCTTCTGACGTCGCCAAGATACATTTGCCTCATATTGAGGAACTCTTTGATCTCATGGAAGATGTAAGGTGTTCTCTATTTTGGACCTCGCGAGCGGCTACCATCAGATACGGATATCGCCAACGTCCAAGCAGTACACAGCTTTTTGCACCAATCTCGAGATCTACGAATGGAACGTAGCGCCCATGGGTCTTGCTGGTATACCGGGAACGTGGACGCGACGGATGTGGCAACTTCTGCACATATTCCGGTTTGCAATGGTGTACCTTGATGACATCTACTTCTTTTCGCGATCGATGGCAGATTATATCGAGCATTTGCGTGAGGTTTCAGGGTACTTCGGGAGAACAAGCTGTACGCTCGTCCAGATAAGAGTGACTTCGGTCAAAGCTCGGTCGACTTTCTTGGGCATACCATTTCCTCACGGGGATTACGTGGGGATGCACGTAAGACGCGAGCAATCGCAGAATGGCCTGAGCCGACCAATACGAAGGAGTTACAGCGATTCCTGGGACTGGCGGGTTATTATCGACGCTTCATTCATCACTTCGCCGACATGGTGCTACCGCTGAGTGGCTTAGTCAAGAAGGACGTCGGGTGGCAATGGCAAGAACCTCAACGATAGGCGTTTAAGGCCATTAAGTTGGCGCTTCAACAATCACCAGTGCTTCGATCGCCGGACTTCCAGAAACATTTTGTTGTTACAACCGACGCGAGTCACGCGTGCATTGGCGGCGTACTATCGCAGATCCACGATGGCGCAGCCTTACCAGTCGCGTTTTTTAGCAAGAAACTTGGAGCCCACGAGCTGAACTGGCCTGTTCATGAGAAAGAATTGTTTGCGATTAAGCAAGCCTTGACGAGTTAGCACCACTATCTCCATGGCGCGCGTTTCGAAGTATTCACCGACAACTCGGCTAGCAAATGGTTCTTGCAACATCCCCGCGTGTCGGGACGACTCACACGTTGGTTGGACTTCTTCGCAGATTTCGACTTCAAGCTGCATCACCCTGAGTCTCAAAACGGGGTTGCCGACGCACTTTCGCGTCTACCGACGACTCCCACTCAGCCGGGGTAGGATACTGATGACAGTGAGGAATCAAACTGAGTGGTCGTGTGTACGCTCAAGTTCTCGTGTGCAACGTGCGCAACAGTACGCGTGTCCAGTACTCGACGATCAGCGACGCATAAGAAGCTGATGACATTTCCGTCTCTCGATCAAAGGTCATGCTCTGTGAGAAACAGCCAGCTTCGTCTCAACATCTAGTTGGTGTTGCTCAAGTGCAGATGCAGATGAACAACACTGCGGTAGAAGGCGCTACGACTGTTAGCTCCATCCAACTTGATCATGCCACGAAAAAGGAGTATCAGAAGGCGTATACCAAAGACCCAGCCCACAAGAAAATGTGGAAAGCAAAGCGAGCCAGCAATGACAACGAGTTGTCACGACGTCTCATCTACCTGAACAGTGAAGGCAACGTTCGACGGCTGTGTGTACCAAACCGCCATCAGCTTCGGTTGGATGTCATTCACAACATTCATGACGCGGCCACCCTGGGATTCACCGGACGCAGCTCGCTGCTTCGCAGTGGTACTTCTGGATGATCATGGACCTTGATTTTAAATCCTATGTGCAGAGCTGCGAGGCATGTATGAGATACAAGTCCAGCACCGGACGTAGGCCCGGAAAACTGCAACCAATTACGTTGCCAGCGGCCTGATGGAACGTGGTATCGACAGACTTCATCACGCATTTGCCAGTCTCGGATGGATTTGATGCCATCATGGTGGTTGTCGACAAGCTGTCGAAGCGCCCAGTATACATTATGACGCATACGACGGCGACCTCGAAGGATACGGCCACGCTGTTCTTCAACAATGTTTTCAGGTACTACGGGATACCCACGACTATCGTCTCTGACCGGGACCCAAAGTTCACGTCCAAGTTCTGGAAGGCACTAGTAAACATGATGAAGATCACGACCGGGATGACAATGGCCCACCGAGCTCAAGCAGACGTCCAAACCGAACGGCAGAACCGAACTCTAGAGGACTCGCTAACCTGTTCAATATCATATCATGGCTACGACTGGAACGAACACCTACCGATGATCGAACACGCCCATGCGACATTGATGTCGGGCTCCTCTAAGATGTCGCCATTCTTCGTAGACACCGGACGGAAACCCAGGAATCCGTTGAACACTAGCGAGCAGATTACACAAGTGGCGCAGTCGCGTGTGGAATACGCTTCACGTTTCGTGCACCACCGCCAGAACGTGATTGCACGAGCGCGCAAGAACCTGTTGGAGGCCCAAGTTGCTCAGAAGAAATTTTACGACAGGCGACGGTCCGAGGAGCCTTTTAAGGCAGGTGAACTCGCCTTATTATCGACGCAGGACCTGAACATTTCGCACGCTACAGCAGAAACCACACTACGTTCACGGAAATTCATTCCGAGGTTTATTGGGCCTTACCGGATCAAGGATATTAAGGGAAACGTGGTGCTACTGTAGCTGGTGGCCAACCTGAAGCATCTCAGCCCGCGCTTCAACATCGCCAAACGCAAAGTGTACACCAGCAACCCTGCCCGCTTCGCAGGTCGTGTGATTCCTAAGTCCACTCCTGTGATCTTTGACGACGACAATGAATCGCTCCATGTCATCGAGGGTTTGATGAAGAAGCGTGTGTTTAATCGTCAGCTTGAATACCTGGTCAAGTGGCACGGACTACCTTATCACGAGAACACATGGGACGAGAGCGCAACATCAAATATGTTAGCCACTGGCAAGGACTACCCAAGGATCTCCACCAGCACAACCGCTCAGATAGAGCTTAGTGAAAGCCCCTTGAATAGGGTTTTCATGGTACTGTTCCTTATACAGAGGGCTACGGTTCCACCAACTCCATCTTCAACGACGATTTCGACTCTCTAGGCGCCGGTGGTCACTCAACTGGGAGGGAATGTAATGATCTGCATGTGCCCAACAACAAGACATCATCTGATGAGTCCACGTACAGAGAGCCAAGTCGTCCGCTGCAAACTTACCGGTTGCGCAAGTGCTAACCTAGACACGCAACAGCCAACCAAGCGCTTCAGCTATCCACTGCATTTCTAGAAGGTAGACAGCAAAGTAATTATAACGGCCCATGTCAGTTTTCAATCTGTCTTCCCAACGACAAGTACCACAGCGACTCTTACGGTCAGCCATTGGGCGAATGTACAACGTTCACCTTTCACATCGAATCTATCCAGACTACTTGCTCCCTCCTTGCTCCAGAAAGTGTAGTGATGAGGTGGGTCTGGTGCGTCGTATTCTGTGTCTACTTCAGCATCGAAATCGTTGTAGTTTCAATCCAATGCGTCTGTGAAGTCACATTTATCGATGAGGTTTCTCAACGTGGTACTCTCGCACGAATCGTTGCTCGGTTTTCAGTGTGTGACCCTATCTTGGCGCGGGCGAATAACGCAGTTGAAATCACCCGCTAATATGATCGATTCTTGAGTTTGCAGTCATAACGCTAAGTGGCCCTTTTCGAAAACAAAGCTGGTGCACACACATTGACGATCAGCCACCCCACTCTTTTTGTTTCGAAAGTGCACGCCTTTTGAAGCTTTTTATGCAGGATGTTGGTTTTCCTGCTGGAAAATTGCGTTCTTTGGCTGATGTAAACTTGTTACATCCTACCTTGAACTCTGCAGGCTCGAATATTTGATAGCTTGCTGTACCCAGCAAAGCTACATTTCGCGCGAGTATGATGAATATGTTACACTGGAGTGACACGAAGCGATTTGGAATTTCTCATGGAAGCAAGAATTTGTATGGATGTCTAAGAATTAGGTAATGGATACAGGTCTGTCGATGTGAATGTGAGGAAAGAAAAGTGACTGTGGAATTGTGAGAAGAGCGGTCGGCATGGAAGAGAGCTAAGGATGGGCCTTAGAGTCTGGAAGCATTGTGATGCTCAGTTTAGACTCGCCCTCGTCCTGACTACGGGTACTAATGATTGTGGAAATTGTTGACGGAAACGTAATGCACCAAGCACCCCGTATTGCCTTAGTTCAACCCATAAAACGTCGTCTTCAAGCTCGAGAACATCACCACCGAGGGCTATTTACGCACGAGACTCACGATCTAAGAGGAGATGGATAGTAAATGGAGTTATGACATGTTCTACGCGCAGTGTGGAATGCTATACCCCAGAGTCCGACAAAGTATCCCAGAATTCCGTGTATAAAACCTGAACACCGACTGAGAACCCCTGAATCGCGAAGGAAATCTCTGAGTCCAGACGCCAAAGTGTCTGGAAACAAGGATATCTACGTTTGTATGAAGCCATTACGCTATGGATTCAGTGATTCTACGATGAAACGAGACAAGATCCAGAGATTCGAGTTTAGTCCGATGGATTCTATATCATAATATGCTATGGAGTCCCTCCTAGAATCAGAGACCTGACTTGAAGTGTAACGCGATCAAGTGGTGACAAGTCAGTGCGAAGTGAGGTGATGTGCCTCATATCTAATGATGCTACGTGGATACATAGTGGAACCAAGTGAGTTTGAAGTTCAACCATGATGAGTGTACTTCGGTATATGGAAACCAAGATATTTACCCCGGATCCAAAAAGATCAAGTGAAATATGGAACATAGGATACCAAGAGAAAGATTTTGCAGTATAAGAGAAGATAATCAGAGAGATTTTTACCTTGTGAAGCACAAGTCGTTTCGTAAGGCGCGCAGGACAGGTGCCAAGGTTGCCGCGTGAGGATCTCCAGCTATATTATGTCCAAGTTGCGGTGGAGATCAGACATGACGGTGTTCTGAGTAGTCCACGGCATTCCATATCCCAATTGAGCCTGCTGTAAGTGAATAACGGTAAGGGTAGGTACCCATTTCATGTTAACGATAGCTCTCTAAGGGTTCGTAGTCCCCTTAGAGTTTGTATTAGACTGCGGAATCAAAGTTCGCCTGTATTAAGGTTGTATTTCCATCACCCCTGAGGGTGGTGCGCGTGATTGAGGAAGCGACTCAGACAGACCAGTGTCTGAGCCGTTGTTCCGAGTAGGACTGGTAGCCGACCCCCCCACTCAAGGGTCTATAAGAATAAGTAGTGGCTGTATATTTGTATATTCAAATCCCTCTGTATTGTATTTGGTTGTGTTATTAAGAGAAATGTGTTCTGGAGTTTTGACTTCCGTCATAGTGTGAACTCAGAGAGTGAGCCACCTGCTAAGCACACATGGTTTCTACGTACTATCTACGGACGTCGAGACCAAGAGTTCCCGAATATTGGGTTCAACCCACAGGGATTATACACAAGGGCCACACGCCAAAACTCAGAGTTCCCAAAAGGTTCTCGGAGTTCTGATCCTCGGTGCATCCGCGTCTCCTATAATCTCGGGACCAGAGCGAGCACTGTACGCCAAGGGGTGAAAGTTTCACCGACTTCACCACAACTGGTTCGCGTGCCCGTTTGGGAATCTTGGATTTCACCGCTAGATATGGAAGTAAGTGTATTGAGTTGTGATTAACTGCTGATAAAGTGTCTATGGTGAGACCAAAGCGCACGCAGCAGGAGGGACGCGACGGCGACGGACAAGAAGTTGAAGGTCTTCGTTGGTCGCGTCGAGTTGACGGGCAAGAGCCTGAGGAGCAGAAGCCTCTCGAGGTCATCGAGAAGGAGGCCAAAGCTCTGAAGAAGGCGAAGAGGGAAGCCTCTCGAGGTCATCGAGAAGGAGGCCAAAGCTCTGAGGAAGGCGAAGAGGGAAGCCTGGGAAGCGGAGAAGGCTGCAGCTGCAGCACAACCGGTGGTGGAACCTGCCGCTGAAGGAGACCATGTGTCACCAGAAGCTGCAGATCCTGAAACTGGAGGTCGGAAGCCGAAGCCGGTCACCGCTGGTACGACGTCTGAGGGAGGCGTCAATTTGGTTGAGTCCCCGACGAGCGAGGAGAAGCAGGTCGTTCCTGAACCCACGCCGTCGGTCGAAGTCGTGGAGATTCTGCGTGAAGACTCAGACCCTGAAGATAAAGCTCCCGTGAAGATTGAACTGACACGATGTCGGTGAAAACCTTTCGTGTAGGAGATGTATAGCGT
>NBNE01001742.1:0-11151 GCA_002215365.1 Phytophthora megakarya | reverse complement strand
CTGCACGAGGCTGCATTGGGACTCCAATACCTTCATGAGCGTGAAATTGTTCACGAAGAACTGTGTTGCGACAACGTCGTAATTATTGAGGAAAAAGGTTTGAAAACCAGACGACGAGATAGAAAGAAATCACTTCGACACGATGGATCGATGGTAAAAGTGGCAAAGCTCAGTGGTCTGCGGTGCGTACCCCAGTGTGACTCACGTTTTGTTCATAATGACCCCGAAGCAGTCAAAATTCCTGAAAATAAAGCACAGTCGCTGCGTTGGTTAGCTCCAGAACGCAGAGTATCCGGGCCACCATCGTTGGCTTCTGACATTTACAGCTTTGGTATGATCATTATCGAGTCGTTGGTGTACAATACAGATGAACACTGGAAAATGGCGGACAAAGACAAACACGAGGCATTTTTTGAGTGGGTGTTGCCGCAACTAGAACAAAATGTGTCGGAATTGGTGAAGAAAATGTGTGAGCGTCAACCAGACTTGCGTCCACCAATTTCTTATGTTGTTCAGCAGCTCGGAGAATTGGCACATAGAGACGGAACTCTAAACCAACTCGACGTTCACGGGGAGATAACTACTCTACCTGACAGTGATCTTTACGACACAGTGCACGAGCCAAAACCACTTGCAGATATCGTGGTAGCTGGTGAAACAGGGCCATTAACGATCGTAGAAGCGTTGAAGGTGCTGAAGTCACAGATTCAGACGAGTGATCTTGATATCGAATCAAGCAGTGACAATGGCTTAGATGCGCAAATTTTGATGCGATTCGATGATATCTACGAATGTTTGTCCGAAGCCGAAAGCAACCCTAGCCAAAGCCTCGATACGAGCGATTTTCCTACTATCGTGACTAGTTTCACCGAGATTTTGACGCAGTTCTTGGGTCACATGAACGCTGGCCGTACAGGAAATCGCATCACACAAATTGCTGCAATTCGGCAACGTGCTAACGATAAGTTTTCGTTTCACAAGGAACTTGATGACCTGCTAGGCAGACTTCATGGATATGTATCATTGACATCGAAGACCGGGGTTCATGACTGGAAGCGTCAATGGTACGCGAAACGAGCTCGACAAACACAAAGTTTTGAGTGGACATTGATGAAACCTGAAGCTGCGAATTTACTACTTGATGAGCTCAAAAACACTCACGATCGTGAAGAAATGTTGACATTTTTACGCTTTGAGATCACGCGGCACCGCTCCAGTTACACACCTGCACAAGTGGAAGCTATCGGTACTGCATGTCGCCGTCTATCTGACGCAGAGACATCAACGCTTGTTGCAGACCATTTTCATCTCTGGCGACCGCCTAAATGGTTCATTCCACCTTACGAGGTCGAATTCGATTCACAAGACTCGCTCGGTCATGGAGCTTTCGCGTCAGTTCACATGGGAACGTGGCTCGGTACGTCTGTAGTGATCAAGAAACTCACGCCTGTGCAGAACAAACCGACCAAGACTGAAGTACATGTAGAATCGCAACCGAGCGTTGTATTCTATCGCGAATTGAGCATTTGGTACAGACTGAACCACCCGTACGTGGTCAAACTCTACGGTGGCTGTCACGTTGGCGGACAACCGTTCTTCGTGTGTGAGCCTGCAAGCAACGGACGTCTCGATACGTATCTGCATCGATACGACTTTAAAGGAATAGGATCAGCTAGTATGAGTATCGGAACGAAGAGCAGATCGACATCAACGACAAGTGGCAACATCAGTGCATTCAGTCGAAGCACATCCAACACCTCGAGTTCTGCTGAGAACGCAGCCAGTTACCGACGATGTGAAGCGTGGCAGAAGTTGCGTCAGAGTGCGTTAGGACTGCAGTATCTCCACCAACACAGTATCGTGCATGGCGACCTCAAGTGTGACAACATCCTCGTAGTTGCTGACGGGACAGCCAAACTCACGGACTTTGGTTTGAGCACGATCCGTCGGTACGTTGACAACGAGCAACAACACAGTGCTAATGCTGTTGTGGGTGCTCAGAGATGGAAAGCACCTGAATGTTTAGCCGGTACAGTACCTAGTTTCGAGTCGGACGTGTACTCGTTCGGTATGTGCGTGTTACAAGCTATCAGTGGTGAGTTTCCATGGGGACCCCGTATGCCAGATGCAGCAGTACGCTTTCACGTACGTCGAGGTGTGTTGCCCCCACGTCCCAAAGGCTTCGAAGATGACGCACATTGGGACTTGATCCGGCAAATGTGCTGCTTCGATCCGCAACAGCGTCTCAAGCTTCCGGTGGTCGTGCAACGACTTTCTCGCTTCGCAGACCTGGAAACTCGACGACAGCGCGGAGGCGTGAGCATTCACATGCGCGACCTTCTATTCGGTGGGTCCGCTACAAGTTAGCGTTGTGTTGAAGGTGTCGCGGATACTTGAAGTCTTCTCAACTTTTGATACAAGGAGCGACAAGAAGACAGCGACATTCTAATTGTCCGCCTCTCCGTTCGATGCCACACTGTGGCCCACAGCGACTCGGGTGGTCAGACAGTGTGGCAGTGCAGTCAGTACCTAGTCAGAGCCGGGGTGTCTAGCGGAGACCACATGGATGTGTTACGGCGATTCAAATCCCATTTTCTAGCGGTTCTTTGTGGCTATCGATAGACGTTCACCGCCGAGAAGACAACCCAAGAGCTGGACATGTAACTCGAGGTGACATGAGTTGTTTCAGTGCAGCTTTCAATCTAATTGTCAACACCGTTGCTCACTCTGCTCGGAGACCATACGCTGCTTCGAAGGCAGATGGCACCACAATGTGGTACGTCGGTTGGATGCAAGTCTCAGTTAACTGGAAGGATGACAAGATGACAACCATGGTTGGCTAGAAGTTACTGGTGTTTTGCTGTTTGAGAACTTGATTTTGGCACCTATGCGACCATGTTGACCCGACCCTGGGTCCCAGCGTATCGTTTGGGGGTGCAAGCTCTTGAGACCGCACCGAACTCGCATCCCGCGATTGGTCCACCCCAGCCCGTGCAGGAATCGCTCGGCTTCTGCATGGGACCTAATATTTCTTGGTGCAATTGGTAGACAGCTGTGTCGTTTCTTGCCACCAGCCGTACTGGCCGATCACGTTGGCCGATCACTAGCGTACAGAAGCGAGTCGCAGCGTAGTGCGAATTGTGCATGGCATCGACCAGCCGCTATCCTCTACATCTGACTCTCGTTGTGCTTTGCGCTTCAAAGGCACAGTCCACAACTTGCATTTCCGCCACAGTTCGCGACGAGTGATCGGGACTTGGTGGACTTGAATTGATTGCAGGTGTATCGATTAGTTAGCAGAGAGCAGGTGATCTGGAAGTGAAGCGAACAATACCGCTCGGGTCGATTCTCGGATGCAGGTCCACCGACGTTGGCTCAAGCTGGCGCTGGTTGCGATAGCACTCTTGTGTGCAATCGCAAACGCGCAAGTGTACACGATGCGGAGTTTGGACAGCGATTCCGATTCGACCACACCGACGGATTCCGGCTCGGACCTCGAGATGGAACGAACTCCGACGCCAACGGCACGGAGACCGACACGAACGTGGATTCCAATTACAGACGCGCCGTCGGATTCAACGTCAGAGACAGATACAACCAGGACACCAAGAGTGACAACAAGAACTCCAAGAGTTCAAACACCGGCGACGGACAGTGAAGCGGCATCCACTTACGAAGGAACGGCGGACTCCGGAACAGATGAGACTTCTGTCGACTCGGGAGCTGAAGACACCACCGACAGCTCGGGATCGACGAATAAAAAGAAGAAGAAAACCATCTTCACCAAGTCGCCGTTCTTGGAGCAGACGACACCCGTGCCGAATGGCATTCACACTGCTAATTCGGACTCGGAATCGGCATCAGCTTCAGACACGGAGTCTACGACGGATGATTCGGGATCGTCGACGAAGAAGACCACAAAACCCAAGACCAAAAAGAAGACAGAAGACTCAACATCGGGATCAGATTCATCGACTCCAAGCACGAAGAAGAAAACAACCAAGAAGGACTCGTCGTCTAGTTCATCCAAGAAGGATTCGTCCTCGGATTCAACCAAGGAAACTTCGTCTCAAACAGAGACCGACTCGACTCAAAACTCGGATACTTCTAAATCTACATCGTCAACTTCCTCGTCCGCGTCTGGATCCGGTTCATCTTCGGCGGCATCGGTGATGACAGACTCGGCAAATGCTGACAAAACAGGCATGTCGAACACGTTATTGCTGGGATTGATGATGGGAGGTGCGGTGGCACTTGTGATTCTCGTTGCAGTGTTCGTCTATATCAAGACGAATAACAGGGACGACGACGAGGACGACGACATGGATCCGGTGCTTCGCACTGCACGTCATGATCATTCCAAGGGCACAGCGCAGTCGTCAACGTTGAACGCAAACTACCACGAAAATCACAACATGTCGCCGAGGCAGTACAGCGATGATGACTACTACTCCAATGACCACCACCATGGCCAATACGACCAGGATCCGTATGGACACCACAATGGTCACAACGATCCAAACATCGACGTGCTTACTCCGAGGAGTCAAATTGCGCTCGCACACTCTCAAATGTCGTTGCCACCGATGGCTCAGTCACATGCTAGCAGTCAATACTCGCAATACTCGGCTGTTGAGTCTTCGTTCTACGGTAACAGTGCATACAGTAGTGCGTACAGTGCGAACCCGTCGAACGCGAGTGAAGCTGTGCGTCAATATCCTGGCATGAGGAAGGGCAAGGGCGAGAATGACATCATGGGGTCTGAAGATGAAGAGAGCGACTTTGAAGGAGACTCGATCCAGGATATGTCACACGCAACGAATGATTGGGGTACTGCAGGACGCAACCGCGGTGGAACGGCTGCGAGTGGAATGGATCAGTCAATGGCGGAGTCTCGTTTCCAACCAAGTGATTCTCGTTCTACTTCTGCAAGTGAATACAATGGTAAGGACCGATTCCAAGAGTCCGAGTACACGGAGTACCGGATGTCTACGGGGTACGAAAGCAGCTATGCCGGTGGCAACAGTGGCTATGACAAGAGCTTTGCAACGACTCAAAGTGGGTTTGCAGCAAGCAAAAGTGGCTACGACAGCAGATATGCCGATGGCAAAAGCTTTCAGAGCAGCGGATTCAGTGAATACGAGAATGCCATTGGTAAGAACAGTGCCACCTCCGGTAGTGACTCGTCTTCGTTCTACCGAGGCAAGGAATCCCGATTCACAGATGCATCGTACTACTGAGCGGTGAACAAGTTACCCGTCAACGAGTAGAGTACCAAGTGAAGTGCAAGTCAAGCAGTCCCAGTCCAGTTAGTCAAGTTCATGGCACTCAACTCTTCAATGTCATGCAAATTTTGCAATATTGGACGGAAGAGATGGAATTGCCAGTAGCGAGCTCAAGCGGAGAAAAAGATGAGAGGGTAGAATATTCTACTGCTTAGCTTTTGATTCTCCGAGTAATGAATGGAAACTAATTTATGAGTTCGCTGCAACTTGGCTGATGTAGCCATTCGCCTCATGTAGCCATGTCGATCTGCGGTGCTGATCGGTCCGATTTTTATCCAATAAATGTGGCGACTGAATACGTGGCTACATTTCCCCCAACCTGTATCATTTAATTGGCTAAGAATTAGAATAATTCAGTGCATGTTGCATGAATCGATCGCATACAACTGCCACTTTTCACTTGGTGTCGTCACGCGTGTTAGAACACTTTAATACACTGGCAACCATACACACCGGCAACTGTTTGATAATCTGGCCGCAAACTACCAGCAACTCGCCCACGTGGTTGCATGCAGTTGTAAATCCACGGGTTGCAGTCTCTGAGACCACATACCCCGTTGAAGTCACTGCTCCATCTGTTGTACCAAGAAAGTGGTACCTTTTTACCATCTTTTTTCCCGAGGAGCCGGCGGCAGAGGCTTCGATCCCCCCAAGTCTCCTGTTGCCAGTGGCAAGTGTCGTGCGTGTAGCACCACTTTACCCGGCAAGAATCAACACCGAAGAAGAGAAAGCAACACCCGAGCGGCAACACGGACTTTTTGCACCATGTCGGACGGTCAAGACGTGCAAACACTGAAAATGAAAGGCAAGTGGCAACAAATGCAACAGTTTGCACACGTGCTAACATTTTGCACTTGCAGTGGCAAGGAAACACGACAACGACGGGGACCGTCGCCGTTCCTCCACTTTGCGCCTCGAACCGCCACGTACGTAAAACCTGTTGAAACGTGCTGAAATGGTGCTAAAACGTTGTATGCAGTCTCGGACGCGCGTAAAGCCACTTCCTTCGTGCGCGCACGCACGTCGGGTGTGAATCGCCTGTTACGGTCTAGTACCAGCAGCTTAGGCAGTTATTCCACTGCGATGAACGGCAACAGCAGCAGAAGCAGGTCGGGGCGGGGTAAAAGCATCAGTAAAAGCGCGCCCAGTAGCAAAAGGAGTCAAAACGAACATTTCGACACGGCGTTGCAAGAACCAGTGAATGAAAATGTTGTGGATGCTCCACCTTCCCCCACAAAAAGTGGCAAATCTGTTGCCTCCAGTTCTCCTCCAGTGAGTGGCGAAGTGGAAATGGATGAAGACGGATTGCCACTTTATCACGAGCAAAAGTGGACCCATGTGGTGTTAAAAATGACCGCATTTTCCGAAGAAGATGCTGTGACAAGTTTCCGCTTTGACATTGCAGGTGGCGGTATTGGCAGAAGTACCGATAATGTTGCCAGTATACCGGCGGATAAACTCTTGGGTGCAAAAGATCATGCAAAAGTGCTGTACAATGGCGGTCGCTTCTATTTGGCCAATGGAGACAATGCAAGTGACACATTTGTACGTCTCAGTCCGGTTGGAAATGACGAAGATGACGCAGAAGATCGGATGCAATGGCCTTTGGAACCACATGTGTCATTTCGTGTTGGCAAATCTGATTTTATGGTCACGGCTTTTCATGAACCTTCGCAAACGTTGGAAGTTGCCGCTTTGAGTGGCAAATTGGCAGGTTCGCAATTTACCATTGACAAAGAAGGGGCGGGCATTGGTCGCTCGGCTGATAATAAAATTCACACTGGCGATGGCGAACTCTCACGTAAACACGCGGCAATTTGGTTCGATGAGTTGACGAATCAATTTTACCTCGTGGACTTGAATTCCACCAATGGCACATTCATGAAACTTGTGGGCAGTTATCAAGAACCGTATCGTTTGGAAATTGGCGACGATTTACTTGTTGCCCAAACTTGTTTGACGGTAAACCGGTTTGATTTCGGTGCACATGCCGATATGGGTGCACGAAAGCACATGGAAGATGCACATACCATTATTCAAGACTTGTGCATTGAGAGTTTGAGTCGATTGGGGTTGCATCCTCAATCGTATTTTGCAGTGTACGACGGACATGGCGGGGAAGAAGCATCGTCGTTTTTAGGGGATGTGTTGCACCACAATATCATTGAAACGTTTTTTATGAAAAAAACGGAACTCAAGCCGCTGATCGACAAGAGTCCGGAGGAATTGCAGTCCATGATCACGAAACGATTAATTGATGCCTTTGAACGAACGGATGAGGAGTTTTTGAACGAATCGGAACGCCCTCAAGCGGGGAGTACGGCAACAACGGTATTTGTTGCTGGCAAATACATGTTTGTATCCAATGTGGGAGACTCTCGCACCGTGATGAGTCGAGGTGGTAAAGCGGAACGGCTTTCGAACGACCACAAACCCAGTCGATCCGATGAAGCGCAACGGATTCGTGACACGGGAGGTTTTGTGATTCACGGTCGAATTATGGGAGAACTCGCCGTGTCACGTGCTTTTGGAGATGCTCCTTTCAAGACTTTTGACTTACCTGAACCACCGAAAGAAGAGGTGGACTCGAAACCGCGTAGTGAATACGATTCACAAGAGTTACCGGTTAACCCGAACGATATTCTCAAGGGACCATTGGTGATCCCCACACCGGAGATCACAGTCACGGAATTGACGGAAGAGTGCGAGTTTGTGATGCTTGCAAGTGATGGGTTGTACGATGTACTCAAGGACCAAGAAGCGGTGGACTTTATGCGCCAGAAAATTGCACAGCTTGGAGACGTGCAACGTGCAGTGGAGGTACGATGTGATAATTTTGTGGGTTTCTGACTAAACTGACGAATGTTTTGTTGTAGGCGATTATCGAACACGCGATCTTCCATCAACGCTCGACAGATAACGTGACGTGTGTCGTGGTGATGTTCAAAGAGCCCAAAGACCTCAAGTGATGAATGCAATGATCCCTGCAACCAGAACGATGAAGAAAGTTGCTGCATGCAGTGGACATCACGAGGTGGGTTATAGATGAATAGTATAGGAAGTAGCGAGAACGTTTTGAGGGGGCTATCTAGCCGAACCATGGGTGATCATTCAACACAAACAATAAACTGAACAGCTTGATGTTAGCTCCGTCTTGAGATATGCAAAAAGAGAATGCAATGGCTGAGCTACTCGACGTTCAGCTTGCCAGGTGAAGTGGAAGTGTGGCGCAATGGAGAGTTGGAACCTGGAGATTTTTTTGGTGAACGTTCCGAAGCTGATCGAAGTGGAGCAATAGGAGGAGGACAAACGGCAGCAAATTGTTTAATGAGTCGGCATCGACGCATTGTTTTCTGCTTGGAACGACTTTCAAGAGCTGAAACGTAAGAACCATCGTCGAAATCAAAGTGCACTTTGTACGTGCGAGTGTCCACATCGCCACTGTATTCACCTGCAGCTTCGACTCGAATATTGGTAATGTGACGCATATCTCTCTCCACACTGCGAATGTAGCGCGTACTCAAACACAAAGGTTTGTTTGAACGCACAGACAGTCTCGAGGATTCCTTGTTCATGTAAAAAGTTTCCACTCGTCCACTTGCAATGAGAGCGAACCCCAAAACGTAGATGGCGACTGCAACGATATATTTCCACCAGTTGCGGTGGCGATGGTTGTCATCACTATCGTCATCATCTCGTTGACTGTACACACTGTGAACGAAAACAGAAGCTCCGAGCATGATCAGCAGCCCAAAAACCCAAATTGGCCACGGGTAACTCACAACTTGCAACTATGAACAAATCTGTTAGTAGAGTTGTAAATTTCTAGAATGGAAATGGTTACCTCTTGTCCGAAAGAACTGCTGCTACCGAATAAATTGTCGAATTCGATCTCATCATCGTGTGCATGGGTTTTGGCGTCCCATTTGGCTTTGCCAGGACGAATGTTTTTCGACTTTTTGTTCATAGCAACACGCCAACGTTCCAGTTGTTTAAAAGCGAGTCGTTTGTCTTTGGTCATGGGTTGTTCCTCTTCTCGACGCCCATTACGAGGTTCCTCATCTTCTGCTTCAATAGTACTAATCACCTCAATGTCATTGTCGAGGTCGTTCACGTCACTGACTGAGATGGACCGGAATTGGTCTCGATCGTCTTGGTCGAGCGAAGTCGTCAAGGTTGGACCTCGAAGTTTTTTCGGAGACGGCATCAAATCACCTTTGCTGTCAGGCTAGAAATGACAAGTGGCCAGTAGTTCCGACTTCAAATTAGCCGATCCATGAATACTAGCGGCATGCAACCGCCGAACGGTAAGTTTGATATGATTAGAGCTCCGACCGCTATTGTTGACACCCACAATTGACGAGATCAAAAAGATTTAAGACATGATCCCATTAATTAATATCTCAATGTCCTGCTATCAGCGAGTACTCAAACATGTCTAATTTTCGATAAGTTTGAGAGGTGCGTTTAATTTTAACTAAGACTAATTGATATGTTCTCGAGATTCATACAAGAAATAACTCAGCGATCCTGTAGCAAGCAAGAGAGTAGAAGTTTACCTAAATGAAGGACCTCTGACAGCGAAAACCCCGTACCGATGATGTTACTGCAAAATGGCTACTTGATCACCCAGAGCAAAAATTCGCTTCGATTGATCTGAAAAGGAGGAAATTAGAGTAGAAGGATAATGTTATCCTACTCTGAACATGTCATATTGCAAAATAGCAGCACGGATTTCGCGCTGAGAGCCCACTTCATCAAAACTAATATTTTCCAGCACCCACCGCACGGATTTCCGTGCAGACCAGTTAAGTGACAAACATTTACACATAATGGCAACGATAAGCTCTTCTGAGAACCACCATACCACCTCTGCGTGATCTGCCTCCCAGAATATATACCAAGCTACACAAAATGGTAGCTGGGGGGAATGGTCAAGCAACCAACGAAGCACCGCATATTCGTTTTGTATTGCCGCGAGTCGAAGATATGCTGACCAGTCCATTTTGCATTCGTGCATCCAAAGCCACCGTATCATACTCACATGTCTTACCATAATAGAAATTTTAAGCACATTGGGAATGTCCATCTCAACGGCTCTGTAGGTAATTTTCACTGTATCACAAGGAGGTAACACTGTTTCATAGCCAATATCTTGAGCAAGACGGAGAAGCCACTCCACTACGTGCACGTGTCCATCGTCACAAGCCATTGCAAGTACGTGTGAAAAATACAGCGGCCGGCCTAACAAGCCAAGCAACTTGTAACTTGGAAGGGACTGGAGAGTCCTTACATCGCCATTTCTCACTGCATGTCGAGCTGCTCGATACATCGTAGACAAATCGAACTTGGATGGGAACTTTTCTACGAGAAAGAGAAGTACATCAAGTGAATCCTCTACACTAATGTTGAAAGCATCTGAAGAACATCCTTCGCATCTGTTGTGGTACAACCAACGTACAACGTCGATATGTCCATTCCGCGCAGCCAAATCCATCGCTTTTGTGGTACTACCTTCGCGACGATTTTCATGCAACCACTTCACCACTTCGAGATGTCCATTTCCAGCCGCCTTATCCATTGCATCAGTTGAACATCCGTCTTGACGTTGTGTGTGCAGCCACTGTACAATTTCCAGATGACCATATTCTGCTGCCAAATCCATCGCTTTAGTCGTGCATGAATAAACTCCGTTGTGTGAGTTTAGCCACGTTAGAACTTCCAATTTTCCTGTTCTTGCCGCTAGATCCATTGCCGTGACTTCAAGAAAACTAGGTTGTATGAAGTCGGGGCCGTATTCCTTTTCCATCCATTCCATCACATCCAAATAACCTACCAACTCGACAACTTTGATGTTACAACGTTT